>CAXKVX010000788.1:0-261583 GCA_964058865.1 Eleocharis quinqueflora
GACATCGGAAGGCATGTCTGAAGAGGAAGCCTTTGTTTTGTTACGCTTTCTCCTAGATCTCTCCTTCACCGCTTCAGCTGTTGAATTTGCATTAACTGCAGTGAATGATTAAGAAAATATAGTTTTTAATAGAGTCAAGAGTTGGGTTCCCATTTTCATACCAGCTTTGGTTGGAACCATTCAGGTCTTGTTTCTATTTGACAAAATTTCTTATCAACTGCCCAATTGAGAAAATTTGAGACTCAACTGGATATTAAGTGTTAACTGCAAATTTGAAAAAGCTTGAACTTGAGATGTAGGCTTTTGAAAAAGCATAACAGAGCTTTATTGGGCTTCACTGGGACACCTTTCAAATTTGGGGAACTAGTACTCACTCTAGATGGTGCAGTTTCATTACCAGTAAGGGCGGAAGGTCAAAGTGCAAACAGAGAGAGGCAATATGTGCAACTAAAAAGAAAAGACAGTGTTGAACAGGTTGGGCTGAAGAAGATATGAGAACCTACATGTTGGAATATCTTCATAACTGGAAGTGCTAAGTTTTGCGCACATGGACTTCAGTAGTACATTATATGATATGATTTATACATGAAATAATATGACCATGCAGCCCCACACTTTATGAGTAAATAATTTTCATACAATCCCCTTAATAAGTAATACTCAAAACAGTAAGTTATGATCAATCATACTAGCCCCTAAATCTCATCACGAACAAGATATCTACAGCTGGCATGAATGATTCCAGGTACATAAAATAACGAATGAGATTTAAATTGTATGATTACCTGCATTGTTTATAAAAACAGCAGCTCCGGTCTCACTTATTTCTTTCTCCAGGACTGAGTTACTTTCTTTCTCTTTACACGATTCATTCTCTCTAGAAGACAGCTCCTTGGTCGAGATTTCAGTAATAGCAGCTTTGCTTTTCTTGTGCTTTTTTTTCTCTCCAAAAACAACTCCAGGATCTTCACCGACAACATGAGTAGACTCTTTTAAAACATTCTTTCTGGCATCATCAAAGCTGTATTCCTCCATGTCATTAGCCAATGCAATTTGATCATTTTGAGGTTGGTTTTTAGACGGGATGTCTTTCTCAGCTCTAGAACTTTCTTCCTGCTCCTCTCTGCTTTTAAAATGCTGAGATGGAATTGAATTTGGTGTCTCAATGGTGCAGCCTAGGGTCTCAAAAGAAACACTTATCAGAAAGGATCACAAATTAATGTTTCTAACAATTATCCAGCACAAAAGCATGCAAAATGCTTGCAGGTGTTTTATCCTTTTTTTATTGTTTTTTCTCCTTTGTAATTGTGAAAGTAATGTTTAACTGAATGAACGGTTGACCTTTACTTACCAAAAGAAATCTAAAAAAAAGATTAAAACCCAAAAAGGAAGGTACAGTGCATCATGTTGTGAACCAGTGTTAATTATCAATAAGGGACTGATCAATATATAGTATATATAGAACCTCTAACTGGTTCTCATTTTCAAAGCCCTTATAATCACCTGGTTTCTCTGGCACTTGGGAATCTTTTTCCATTGTAATATTAATGTTATCTTCTGCTTGAGATTGAGACTCTCTGATGGGTGGGACCTCAGATGGAACATCAGAAGAGAAGCTCTTTGTTTTCTTACGCTTTTTTTTCTCTCGAGCAACACCTCCCAAAACTGCACTAACCATTTGATTCGCCTCTTCTGAAGGCTGAACCTTCTTTGAGTCATCTTTTCTACCATTCTCCTCCAGTAACTCAGCTATATCGTAAGTTACACCACTTTGATTAAGCACTTTAGTGCGACGTCCATTTTCTTTTGTTCCTTGATTAGAAAATTGGTTGGTATCAGGTTGATCATGACAATCAGAATCTCTTTTCGCCTGAGCATTACACTTGGGATGATCTGCTTCCTCATTTGGGTACAGGTGGATTGTATTTGATGTAAATTCTTCTGTTGGTGTGTGCTCAAGCAGATTGGCCTGAACATTTACTTTTCTCTTCTGTTTTGAAGTCATGCAATCTGAATTCACAAAAGGAAATCATATAAACATATTATCAATTACTAACTAAAAATATACAGATACAAACAAGTTAGGTTTATCAGTCAATCTTCTCAACTCTAGTAGAAAACAATAAATCAACCTAATCCATCTATATTCTATAGCAAATATATATCACTCATCTAACTTGCCTTGTGGAACATATACAGAGTAGCATAGGTCTTTGCATATGTTATGCACATAACATCCTTCATATATAGATTGGTAAAGAGATATGATGAAATGAATTACTAAATAAAGCAAAAATAACACTTCTAATTATTATATTTTTGTACCCAGTTCCTCATGAACTTCAGACAGTTCATCTTCGCTTTTTCTAGATTCTAGTCTCATAGAAGTGTCTTCAGCGGATATTTTCCTGCGCTTTTTCTTCTCAGTATTCAGCTTATGTGCAGGGGTGGCCTCAGCCAAGTCATTAAGCGGGCCAATCAAAATCTCCTTATCAGTATGAGGCAATTCATTTACCATCGTATCTTCAATTCTGTCTCGAACAGGGACCTCTAATTCTTCATCAACCTTCCCATTTATTAGGTTTCTCTTTCGTTTTGCTGTCACTGCTTCAACGTATAGTAAAAGGGTCTCATTGATCCCATGAAGTAAGGTACAAACTGTCATGGACTCTGATAAGTGGTACATTTTCCCTTGCCGACAAGTCTGCAATGTCAATTCCAGTGAGTAGTCATACTTAAAAGAAATTAATTGTAATCACAACTTACATGAAATAATCCTAAATATTTACCTTAACAGCTTATTGGGTTTCATTTCCATTGGAATGGCTAGAATTTTACATTGGCTCGCCAAGCCTATCACAACCCTCATCCTTTTCCGGGCTTGGAACCAGCTATATTGAAAACCACTACAGAAGTAGTGGTATAGTTGTACTACTTTAGTCCAGCATTAGCACGTAGGGCGCTAGTCTAAACTTATGATTTGTAGAATGGTTTATTATTACTATTATCATCATCATCATCATCTTTATTATTATTATTATCATTATTATTAGTATTATTATTACTACTACTATTTTACTATTTACTATATTATTATTATTTATATTGATTTTTCATTTCAGATTGGGTTTCATTTCCAGCCTACCCCAGTTTATTTGGGACTAAAGGCTTTGTTGTTGTTGTTGTATTTACCTTAACAGCTTGTATAATGATCTCTCCAATATCTGGGAAGTTAACAGGATGAGTGGCCACTATCTTTCCTGCTCAAAATGGTATCACTCTTAGTTCAAAAATAATTATCTGAAACCGACAACAATTGATTGATTCTAAACCTGATAGAATTGATTCTACAACAGCACTGCTACATATAATAACAACAAAAATGAAAATTAATGAAAAATAAAATGTCCAAAAGGTGATGGATGGCATTTAGTCATATACAAGTACAACTAAACGAAACTAATGTATAATAAAGGGCTGATGTGATAACAATCAGGATATAAGCTCAACTCATACAAGGATTTATCAAATGTATCAAAAGTCAAAACATGCTGATGCATGAGCTATAAGTTCATTCAACAAATCAGTCGTCGGTCAATCATCTAACCAATCAGTACATACATCAGAAACAGGATCAAAGTTAAAAAATGACTAGAGATTGAGAGGTGAAATCATACTCTTTAAAGCTCCAATTGTGTCGTCGGTGGATACGCCTACTACGAGACAAGTGTGGAGCGATGTCTCGAGAAAAACAGGGACATTACCCGAATTCACCATTGCTGTTGAAGTTAGGGTTTAGTGAAGTGGAGATGCGACAGTTGCGGCTGCCAAGCACCTCACCTCAGTTTTCCAGATTTGCTACTTGAGTATATGAGCACCGAGTCACTGACAACAGAGAATTGAAGAAGTATAATTGTCAGACGAATCCAATGACAGTAGGGAGAGGGTAGTGCTCACATGGAACCCAAAAAAAAAGCCAAAAATTTGGGTTTCTATGAGAAATAAAAAATGCATTGCAGTGGTAAGGAAGGTGAGACAATTTATCCGAACCTTGTAGTTGTAACCCTTGTCGTTGCCAGAAAGTGAATTGATTGAGGCAACAAGAGCAAATCGTGAGGCTGAGCGAGATATGCACTGAACAACCTAGGTAAGGTTGAGGAGGTTCCAGCGTTGGAGCAGCGGAGGAGAAGGCAGTCGGAGACGGAGGAGAGCAGCGCTTAGGTTAGGGTTTTAACGTGGGAAGAAGCGGGTCAAGGATTCGAATGAGTTGCTATTCGATTGGTAATTACTAATTCCGACTAGGCAATTCACCGCATTTTTTGCGTTTTCTTTTTTCTTTGAAAAATTGATTAATAAAAATTGAAATTTTGGATAAGTTGTTTCATTTCGGCTGGATAATGAAACTAATTATCTTTTTGGCAAAAATTTGGTATTTAAAAAGATGAGTACGGTGAATACTTTTGTATATTTGAACCGTCTAACTTATTGAGATCGGTAAAAAATAATTTTTTGAAAAAATAAAAATGAAAGTGAATTATTTTTTATCAATCTCGATGAATTGAACGATCTAGATGAATCAAAATATCTAATGTATCTATTTTTTAGAGTATCAAATTTTTTACCTTATTTTTTTATCTTATTGGAAGAATTTGTTTTGAAAAGATTTTGGAAGTAGTAGGCCTTGCAGCCCATATTACTTTTTTCTTCTATCATTCATTTTCATTGCACCTTTTGATGTTAGGCGTGTTTGGATCACCAAAAATAGCACTAATTATGGATAAGGGTTGCTATCTACATAAAAATGTGATTCAAATATGATTTAGTAAGTTGTGAGTAGTGTTGGTTAGTGCTATTTTGCTAATCCAACAAAATGATAGGATTTGCAAATTAGCACATGTCATGATTAGCAAAATTATTATTTTATTACATTATAATCATTATCTTGATATTATTATTTATTATTATTATTATTATTATTATTATTTTAATTGTCATTATTTTATTATTATTAGCAAAATTAGCACTATTTTTGCACTAACCTAGATAGCAAAAAGTAACCACTATTTCAACCACTAATCTAGATAGCACTATTTTTACACTAACCATGACATGATCCAAACGCACCCTTAGTTTCTCATCGAAGTCATTTTACAATAGCATTTATATTTATTTGTTGTGCGAAGTTTAAAATGAAAAACTGCATATAAATATTTGAAATAACTTAATAACATTTATGTCGATGTTGATTTGTTGTGATGTTCGACCAATTTAGATAATATTTTTCTCAACTCTGTTATTATTCACGCATTGATATTTGAAGATTAATAATAGGAAGAATATGAGTGTTCTATTGGAACTTCCACTTAGAAAATGAACAGAAATACGAAATACATTGCGTGCACTCTTTTGAAAATTTGCAACAAAAGAAAGAAATAATAATACACGAAACAAAACAAATATCAATAAGAAATTAAGAATATTTCTACTTGAATTCTTTTAACTACATCAAAATGTCATCAACTATTTTATAATTGCATATATAGATTCATATGGAATGTGAACCAATAAAAAAAAAATAAAGCAGAATTGTAATTATTTCATAATAAGTTTTAACTAAAATTGTAGCAAAAAATTCACATAAATATCATACAATGTTTCTTCAATTTTTGCATGTTCTTTCTTCAATGTAGGGGCGGACCCATGCTTAGGCAAGCCCGGACTTGATTTTAAAAAAACGCAAAATTTTGTGTATTTTTAGTTATTTTTTAGTGAAAAATGAGTTTTTAATGATATTTTAGTGAATTTTAGCGGATTTGTGCCCGAACTTGATCTCAACCTCATGCCCGAGCTTAATTGTGCCCGGGCTTAAAAAACCTTTGGATCCGCCCCTGCTTCAATGCCTTCTTCATCAGCATTGTCAGTCATTCCTGTTAGACAATTCTACTGGAAATGTATTCTCCAAATGACTATTTCATAAAAAAAGAAGTACTTTGTTACTTCATGTATTGTATAAGCTATATTCGTTTTTTTGTAATTTGTTTTTGCTGATTAGTAGCTCATGTAAGAATATTATGTGGCCCAATATAAAATTTATGTTAAACATATCAATTATGTATGATACAGATATGGTTTCATGAAATTTATGTTTCATTTTACGTTTTTAATATATGAACCATGTCATTTATGTTTCATGATTTTTTTTTCTTTTCTGTTGAATAATTTTATGTAATATTAAATATATATATATATATATATATAGAGCATGGCTAAAATAATATGCATAGTACACCCCATTTCGTACTATGCATATAGATATAGGTCAATAAATTGAGATTTAAGTTGCTAAATAAATTCTTCATATGAAAATATTATAGGAAAAAAAAAATTGTGATTTTTAGAGCTTTCTTGCTATTTTTTAAATATTTTTTAAAAACAGTCCAGATTTAATACTACAAAAGTGTCATTTCTGGGCTCTTTTTAAAAAATATTTAAAAATAGCAAGAAAGCTCTAAAAATCACGAAATTTTATTTCCTACGTGATTTTGATATGAAGAATTTATTGAGCAACTTAAATATCAATTTAATGACCAAATTAAATACAAATGATCCCATAGTACATTATGTGGTGTACTATGCATATTATTTTAGCCATGCTCATATATATATATATATATATACTTTGTGACAGAGATATGGTTTTGATCACTCTCGCCAAAGTGTGATCATAGATAAAAATTTCTTTGCGGTAACTTTGAATTATGACGGTATTGCAAGAACCAAAGTGTCCTTACCCAAAAGAAATCAAAGTACCACCATAAAATATATATATATAATTAATTGATCATTTATTAAGATTATATGATATTATGATCTGTCATATACTAAATTTAATGATTAATTAATTAGTAGACTATGAGATTTATGAATTGCCCAAAGGTTAATTATGATCTCATAGTTTACACAATTAAGTTGATAATTTACGTTATTCCTCAATTGTTGGTTATCCAAAGGCAACAACATGTATTGAAACAATAAAATTATCATATTAAAGTATTTATTTTCTAGTAAAATATTATGTTTAATATATCTTAAAAGTTCCAAAGGATAATTAGGATATATTATTTAAGTTATTGCTCGAAAATCTGATATTATTGCATTATGTATCTTCTCATCTGATCTTCTATATTTATACCTATGTTGCAATCGCATGCATCATATGTGACAGTCTTTAATGGTCTTAACTTTGCTAAATGGAATGAGCAAGTCCAATTTCACTTAGGTGCACAGAATTTGGACATGACATTGTTACTTGACAAGTCAAATCCTCTAACTGATAAAAGCAGCGAGGAAGATAAGTCACTTATGATAAACTGGGAACGTTCTAACAGATTATGCCTTATGTTTTTGCTAATGACGATTGATGGAAACATTAAGATTGCACTTCCGGATACGGATAACGCTCAAGAGTTTCTAGCAAACATCAAGAAACGCTCACAAACAGCCGATAAGTCGCTTGCTGATGCACTTATGGCAAAACTTACCACTATGAAGTATGATGGTAGTTGCATTATGCATGCACATATCACAGAAATGACATCTCTCTCCGCGAAACTTAAGAGTTTGGAAATGACAGTTGATGAAGGATTTCTAGTTCAATTTATTTTGAACTCTTTGCTGAATGATGTTTATAGTACGTTCCAAATTAATTATAATGCTCAAGAAAAGAAATGGAACATAAATGAATTAACTAGTAGACTTGTGCAGGAAGAGGCAAAGCTTAAGGAAATGAAACCCAACACTGTTCATTTTTCAAAACTGGAAGCTGGATCGGGTTCTAATGCTAAACCTGGGAAAGCTAAGACTAAGAAGAAAGGGAAAGCCCTTCAGGTGTCTTCTAATACAAGTTTTAAGAAAGAAGGGAACAAATTAAAGTGCTATTTTTGTCGTAAGATGGGTCACTTTCAGAAGGATTGTCTGAAAAGAAAGGCTTGGTTCGAAAAGAAAGGTATGAATCATACTTTTGTTACTTTTGAGTCAAATTTTATTGATGTTCCTAATAATACTTAGTGGATTGACTCGGGCTCTACCACTCATATTTCAAACAACTTACAGGGATTTCTTACAATCCAAACCACAAGCCAAAGTCGACAAAGTGAAAGATATGTAATTATGGGCAATAAAGACAAGGTGACAGTGGAAGGAGTCTGTACATATCGACTTGTATTAGGATCTGGCAATGTTGTCAATTTGTATGATACATTATATGTACCTTTGTTTTCTCGCAACTTACTATCTGTATCTAAGTTGGATTATTGTGGCTATGTATTTAAGTTTGGATCTAAATACTTTAATTTATATAAAAATAGTTGCATGATTGGTTGTGGCAATTTGATTGATGGATTATATAAATTAGAGTTAGATAATTCTTATGTAGAATCTCTGATGACCGTAAACAATACTATTGGGATGAAAAGAAATATGAATGATGAAAAGTCGGCATACTTGTGGCACAAAAGATTGGGTCATATATCCAAAGAAAGAATGCAACGTTTAGTAAAATCTGAATTTCTTCCAAACTTGGATTTCACTGACTTAGATGTATGTATTGATTGTATAAAAGGCAAACAGACAAAGCATACTAAGAAAGGTACCACTCGTAGCTCTCAACTTCTAGAAATAATTCACACGGATATTTGTGAACCATTTGATGTTCCTTCCTTTAATAAAGAAAAGTATTGTATCACCTTCATCGATGATTTTTCATGTTATGAGTTTGTTTATCTATTGAATGAGAAGTCACAATCTATTGATGCACTTGAGGTGTTTATTAATGAAGTTGAACGACAATTAGAAAAACAAGTGAAAATCATTCGATCTGATTGCGGTGGAGAATTTTATGGTAGATATGACCAATCAGGACAAAATCCTGGACCCTTTGCTAAGTTCTTAGAAAAGCGTGGCATATGTGCGTAATATACTATGCCTGACACACCACAGCAAAATGGTGTTGCTGAACGTCGTAACAGAACACTTATGGACATGGTTAGGAGTATGCTCAGTAACTCGGCTGTACCTAAATATTTGTGGATGTATGCACTTAAGACCGCCATGTATTTACTAAATTGGGTTACAAGTAAGGAAGTAGAAAGAACTCCTTTCGAACTGTGGACGGGAAGAAAACCTAGTTTACGTCATATACATGTATGGGGTTGCCCTACGGAAATACGTTTGTATAACTCACACGAAAAGAAATTGGATTTCAGAACAGTTAGCGGATTCTTTATTGGATATCCAGAGAAATCCAAAGGTTTCAGATTTTACTGTCCAAATCATAGTACGAGAATTGTTGAATCTGAAAATGCACATTTTATCGAGAATGCTGAAGTCAGTACAAGAAATTATGATCAGTATAATACTGATCTTCAGGAAATTACGGAGCGAGTTGTTGTTCCTTTGTTTGTTGTTCCGAAAGTAATTGTTCCAACTATTCAAGAATAACCAATTGTTACTGATGGCATTCCGATTGATGACATCATTGCTGATGATATAGTTGAACCAAATGAGACATCATTAAGAAGGTCTAGCCATGAACGAAAATCGCTATATCTAATGATTATTTGGTTTATCTACAAGAATCTGAAATTGATTCTGCAATAGATGATCCGGTTTCATACAAGAAAGCTATTGAATGTGAAGAATCTGACAAATGGATTAATGCCATGAAAGACGAGTTAAAATCAATGGAACAAAATCAAGTATGGGATCTCGTTAAATTGCCTCATGATTCCAAGCGAGTTGGATGTAAATGGATCTTTAAGATCAAACATGACTCAAAAGGCAAAATTGAACGATATAAAGCTAGACTTGTTGCCAAAGGTTTCACTCAGAAAGACGGCATTGATTATAAAGAGACATTTTCGCCCATCTCTGAGAAAGATTCTTTACGTATCATATTAGCTTTAGTAGCTCATTACGATCTTGAGTTACACCAAATGGACATCAAAACTGCTTTTCTCAATGGAGAACTCGAAGAGGAAGTCTACATGGATCAGCCCGAGGGCTTTTCAATTGGGGGAAAGGATATGGTTTGCAAATTGAAAAGGTCGATATATGGGTTGAAACAAGCATCACGACAATGGTATCTCAAGTTCAATGATGTAATTACTTCTTTTGGTTTTAAGGAAAACATTGTTGATCGTTGTATATACTCGAAGGTCAGTGGGAGTAAGATAATATTTCTAGTTCTATATGTTGACGATATTTTACTTGCGACTAACAATCTTGGTATGATGAAAAGCACCAAGAATTTTCTCTCGAAGAATTTCGAAATGAAAGATATGGGCGAGGCAAACTATGTGATAGGAATAGAAATATTTCGTGATCGATCACAAGGTTTGTTAGGTTTGTCTCAGAAAGCATATATTAATAAGATTCTCGAGAGATTTAAGATGGAGAAATGTTCGGCTGGTAAAGTACCGATTCAAAAAGGGGATAAATTTGGTTTATATCAATGTCCTAAAAATGAATTGGAAAAGGAAGAAATGAATAAAATTCCTTATGCTTCCATTGTGGTAGTTTGATGTATGCACAAACTTGTAAAAGACCAGATATCAGTTTTGCTGTAGGAATGCTTGGACGTTATCAAAGCAATCCTGGAATAGAACATTGAAAGGCATCAAAGAAAGTTTTAAGATATCTTCAAGGTACTAAAGACTACATGTTAATGTATAGAAGATCAAACTATTTAGAAGCAGTCGGTTATTCAGATTCAGACTATGCTGGGTGTTGTGATACACAAAAATTCACTTGCGGATATGTGTACCTTCTAGCCAACGGAGCAATCTCATGGAAAAGTGCGAAGCAGACGGTAATCACTGCATCCACTATGGAAGCCGAGTTCGTGGCATGTTTTGAAGCCATGGTACAAGGATTATGGCTGCGAAAGTTTATTTCAGGACTTGAAATTGTTGACAGTATTGTCAAGCCGCTGAAAATTTATTGCGATAATTCGGCAACAGTCTTCTTCAGCAAAAATGACAAGTACTCCAAAGGAGCCAAGCACATGAAGATTAAGTATTTTGCAGTCAAAGAAGAAGTACATAAACAAACAATAACAATACAACATATAAGCACAGAGATGATGATAGCTGATCCTTTGACGAAATGATTACCACCCAAGATATTTCACGAACATGTTGAAAGAATGGAAATAGTTTGCTGTGATAAATGATTGTTGTAATTAAACTTATATTATAAATGAATGATTATTTATGATATTATTATTGATTGATTGTTTCAAATAAAATTCCTATTCATTTAAGTTTATATATATTATTGTTTTCTAATAATAGAAATTAGTCTATGTAAATTAGACAATTAATGTGGATCCTAAAGTATATCATTATAATTTATATTAAGTTAGACTATATATTGTAGTACATGGAAGGAAGTTAATAACAAATAATATTAACAACCGTCATGACTCGTATTTATTTTGCTTAAGTATAAATATTATGATTTTAGAATCTATGAAACATAAAGACATACAATATTATTGTGCACTTTATGAATATTGTAATGTCGTAAAGGTTTATAATGGACCAAGTAGGATAATGTAAGAATATTATGTGGCTCAATATAAAATTAATGGGTTGTTTTCCGTTGGGCTAATGAACTGAATTAATTAATTGATTCAATGCTTTAGACTAAGTAACAACTAACAAATTAAAGAGACACATATTTTAAATAAAAGAAGATTAAATGTATTGGATTTGGTTATGATAAAAGGTGCGGATATGTCATTTGTATGATTCACTGTATCCAACTAAAAGGTGCATTTATCCAAATCAAGTGACGCATGTACATTTGATCAATAGACGCATGATATATTACATTTTATAAGATTCAGTGTATCAAGGCCTCTGTACTAGGCACATGATAATGTAGGCGCAGATGGTGCATGTATGATGTATCCAGCGCATGACCTCTGACGTTTCTTCTAATTTAAATACATCTCCTGTATAAGAATTGTCTCAATGATAAACAATTATAAAAGGATTCTGATGTAAGATTGATCATCTCTTCATCCATTTTCATAAAGAATAAGTTGTCATTACTTAGAAAGAAAAAGAGGAGAGAAATCGCTTTGCGGTTCTTCTGACGGTATGCGAAGAACAACTCAAGTATTCTTCTATGGCTAGACATGACAAGAGGTACGGAATCTCTTGATTGATTTACGTGTGGAGATTTTAATTTCCAAGATCTTTAATGTTCTTTTAGTAATTTTAATTCCGCTATCGAAATTTAAAGATGATTAGTAGTATTTATGATAATGATTATATGTAAGTAGTTGAGCACGATAAGGTCTACTTACAGCTCATTCTGGAACAATAGAGGATATATCAACAAATTTTGGAGTTGTTTCTAAGTTGTCTGTAGGAGATGAGGTTTTATCGTCATTTATTCATGCATATTTTATTTTAAAGGATAATGTTTCGTAGATACCACATTTGATATCAACTATTGATATCGATTTTATTATGCACATTTAGTTGAGTTATAATGCACATTATTTGAGTTATTATGCATGTTATACCATAACTATTCCAGTACAAAAAATAACATGTATAACTATTTCATTACAGAAAATAACATGCATAATAACTCAAATAATGTGCATGATAACTCAACTAAAGATGCATAATAAAATCGACAACATGTATAACTATTTCATTACAAAAAATTAACATGCATAATAACTCAAATAATGTGAATGATAACTCAACTAAATGTGCATAATAAAATCAATATCAATAGTTGGTATCAAATATGGTATCTACGTATCAGCTCCCTTATTTAAATTATAGAAATTATATTAAGAAATTGAACAGATAATTTGATATAACAATTGCACTTACTTGTTATCAATTATCTGATTTCTGATTTGTTGCTATACATACTTGCAATTTTGGCTGCGTGAAAATTATGAAGACAACAATTTTTCCTACCAGCTTAAACAATACAGGTGATGCTTGATCAGTTTGAGCGTTTGACCTATAATGTTTGTAGCTGCATTTGCTGGATCCGTATCTGCTGCTCTTTTTGATAAGAGCAGGACTCTGCTCTCTTCCATCTCGACAGTCTAATTTTGATCGGACCGCCCACAGATTGAAATCAGAGGACTGTATATTTTATAAGTTTTAGATCTGAAAATTTAACAGTTCAGATCAGAAGAGCAGGATCCTGCTCTTGCTAAATAAGAGCAGCGGATACGATTCCGCATTTGCTAGGTATAAGAAACAATGTATAAATAATAAACTGTTTCGATAATGCAAAAAATAAATCTAATCTGAGAGAAACGAAAATGCTGACATCGATGATGCATGAAGAATATTCAATCACTGCAGTATAGCAGAAGTTTCTTTGGTCATATAAAATACAAAATAAAAATCAAATGGAAAGTTTATCTACTGTCACCAACACTTGTGTTTGAAGAAGTTGAAAACAATAAGGACCCAAAAAAAGGAAAAAACATGTAGGTGAGAGCTCCATGTACTTATTTACATTTTCTATCTATATTTGTGCTAAGATAAGATTGTATATGAGGTCAAAATGAAAATAGATACAAAGTAGAATATATTATACATAAGTTATTGGTCTCTTGATTTTGGGACTATCTCTTCATTAGTGAATCACTAATTGATTACTAGAGATCAAATTATTGGTTAGTAATATTAATTAATAATTAGTCATGAGTTAGGATAAGGAACTATATATGCATAATTTCGACGTGTTAGAATTATGCGTTCGATTCTTCACATGATTCAAACAGTCGATTTGAACTGTTTAATGTCTTCTTCATATTGAAATCTTGTTATAAACAAAACTTTAATTTTTTTTTAATTTTTTTTACTGTTTGTTTTGAGATTCTGTGTTATTGAATGGTCTATAACTAACTAAATAATCTACACAAATTCTAAAAAAAATATAAAACGTGCTCTATAAAGAAATTTAATATAGAGATTATATTCGATTCAAATGATTCATCGTTTGAATTTTGAAATTGAAGATACAAAAACGAAGTATTCGTATGTCAAACATTGTGGCCTCACTCATATTATGATATATTGTCATTTAGAACATGAACTGGAACAATTATCTAGTGATTTTGTATGATGTAAACAAATTAATTTAGTGTGTTTCATGTACGACCAGATGATACAATTGAAAAGATAAATTCATGCGCTTTGAATTTGATATATACAACAGTAGAAATGAAAAGCACATATACATGTGCTTCCTTATCTCAAAATTAGGGTGTCTAACGTAAATAGCGGTGAGTGACGGGAGAAATCTATTTCGTTAATCGTTAAGTACATGAACGAATTTTTTTATGGCGTTGATTGTTGCATTCATCAAACGAAATGATAATCTATTGTGTTGATCGTTCTGTTTTAATTAAACGATCAAAATAGTTAAAACCGTTCAAATTTCTTAATCGTTATTTTCCATTTTTCAGCCTATTTTTTGCTCATTTAAAATATTGACCAATTGGAAAATCAATTAAATATCAGTAAATATCATTAAAAATCAGAGATATAATTGAAAGCAAAGTAAATATCAGTAATATTAATGCAAAAACACAAGATCCAAAAGATCAGAGAACTGAGTAAAAGTTATAACATCCAAAATACTTGAAAACATAAAATGCCTTGCAATCTTCTCTCCTAATATAAAACTTCACAAAATATTCAAACTAAAGCTTGGACTTAAATTCTCTTTGGCTCAACCCAGACTTCACAAAATATGAAAAGTTTGAAAACAATTAAACACATGTATTATCATTAAAATGTCAGAGCTTAAGATCTAAGAAGCCAAAGATAACTAAACTCCAGGCTTTAATTTTTCCCACAAACACAAGGCAACCACAATACAAACTACAGACTAAACTTAACATATGCCCACAAGGCAACAAAAGGCAACTAAACTGAACAAGACAACAAAAGGCAACAACCAATTACCAAGCTAAGGATCAATGACATTACTGGCACACAACAATATTGCCTGGTTGCTCACGAGTCATCATTACCTATTGCCTGGTTGCTAGATGCCTGACTGTAAGATATGTCGCAAGTCTCACTGCTTAGATCGTTTGCATATTTGATAAGGGTCTAGTAGAGATCATACCATCTCATAGATCGTGCAGAAAACATAGATCCAAATCGCAAAATTAGGCAAAAAGCAACACCCGGGCACAGAAATGATGGATTCAAGGGTTGCTAACGGCGAGAACCCACAAGTGCACGAGAGTCCATGCATGTTAGTAAACGATCAAGAGAGAGCTTTGGGATTGAGCATGCAAGGGAGAGAGTCAGAAAGAGATAACATACGAGAGAAAGAGAGAGAGAGGAACCAAATCTGAGTTGAGCGGCGAAGAAATGACGAGAGGGAGAAAGGGTTAGGGTTTTACTCGACAATTCCTGAAAACCTCCCCCCAACTCTATCTGCAATAAGGTAATAGCAGCCCCTGTAATTCTCGACGAAACCACGCAAATAACGAAACGATACAGGTATTCGTCGTGTTACGTTCCATTCGTTGCACACAGTCAGATTTGTTACGTGTTTCGTTCGGTTCACCGACGAAAGAAATTCGCGCGTTTCATGATTGTTGAATCTGGGACGCAACGAAACGATCGGACGGTTAGAAATGGTTTCGTTGACAACTCTACTCAAAATAACTGGAAGTTAAATCTATCAGCTCAGCGGTTATTTACCGGCCCAATAAACAAAACCCGGTTCATTCGGCCCGTCCTTTTATCCGTGTGAAGTCGCACGAAGCGAATGGCCCCAGAAAAGAGAGCCCGGGTCCCTCAGCTACGAAAGGAAATCCTCTGCGGAGTTTTCTGTTCCACAGAATAAAGTATTTCTTATGTGAACCGTTGGATTGAAGATCAACGATAATGACTAATAATTGTAACTGCTTATAATTGAACGGTTGATCTTTAATCCAACGGTCCGAATAACAAGTTTTCCTCTATGAAGAATAAAAGTTCCGCAGAGAATACGGGTTCCTCAGCCACTGCCCACTGGCGCTAAGGCTTATCTTCACACCAAATTGGTTTTTATCGCATCGCAGAGTGAGACGAGAGAGAGATAGAGATACTGATACACCACCAATGGCGCTCCTCCTTCCTTCTTCCCTTTCTCTTTTCACTTCCCCTTCGCCTTCCTTGCTTTCTCCTACTCACCAATGCTTCCCAATTGCCTCCTCCAATCTCGGTATGTGTTTTCTCAGTCAATTCTCTGGTGCATCGCTTTGCATAAATTCTTTCTGTTGCTTTCTATATTGATTGGGTTGGGAAGGTATTAAAACTGGGTTTTTAGCTTAGTTGTAGTATGTTGTTTAAATTTGTACCAATATAGAGGTTGGGTTCTTTCAGACGTTCATTTGGACATTTCAACAAGCAATTTGTGTGCTAGTTTATAGGAGGAGATAATTAATATTACAGCCTTAATTGTGGATAGAATTACCCTTGCTCTTTTATTCATAAAGCTTTCTTCTGGTCTAGCTAGTCAGGCTTATTTTGTAGCCAGGCATTAGTTGTTTAGATACTTGTATTATAAGCTTGATGTCTCCACCAATTCAAACTCCACAACTCAGTTAGTACCATAAAAAAAAAATGAGTGCTCAGTTTCCAAATACCTCACAATTCACCAAATTTTATACATGAGTCGTGATAGAGCATTTAAGATGACTTGTTAGTTACCTGGATAACTACTGGCTGGTACTAAAAATAGATATCGCTTACCTGCAAGAATTGCATCAATGCCCCTTGAACAGTTTCGTCCCAGTTGTAGACTCAAACTCACCCAGTCAGTTGCCTTTAAACGACCTATTTTATATTTTCTCAAGTTGACATTTGAGTATTTCCCTCAATTTACAATCACCATTTTGTGCTCAATGATTTACTTCCAGAATGTTCTGAGATTCTGTAGAAGGTTTATTTATCCAAAAGTATTAGTATTTAATTTCCTCACAAGAGCATAAAATTTCACTACCACACATTCACTTGGACTATTTCCAGCTTCTTACATTAAGTTATGCTATAGGTAGTAACGAGCTGTAGATATTGTTTAAATTACTTAGATGACACACCTATGTAAATATTACTGCACGCTGCACCCAATTTAAGTTTTTATATCATGCCGTCAAATCTAGATATAATGGACCATTGCTTTAAACATGATCCTTTTTAACCTATCGATACCCTCTTTACCTTTCCTTTGCTCCATATAGTGGCACTCATGTCTGAATGGAATGAAGAATTGAGCATTTGCCTAACTATATATTGTCATCGGAAATGTAAATATTTAATATTTATGCTACTACACATTTTGAAAAGGCTACTTTACTTTAGTGCATCATCTTAATTGATATTTCTCTCAATTTATGTAACCATTTTATTTATTCAGCTACAAGGCTATCATCGATGAGCCTCAGCGCCTTGCCACTTTCGTTCCAAAGGAAGACTCAGATCCTCGCCAGAGCCTCTTCAGAAGCTCCAGGGAATGGGTCTCCTCTCCCCCCACTGGAATCAACAGAAAAACTGGTCCCAATCGAGAACCTCCCGCTCGAGTCGAAGCAGCAGAAGCTCGACGAAGTGAGGTTGAAATTTAAATTGGCACGCAAGCTGAGACGAAGGAGGCGGAAGCTTCTGTTGAAGAGGAAGCTGAGGAAGTTGGGGAAGTGGCCGCCTTCCAAGGTGAAGGAGAATAGGGAAGGCGGCAAGAAAGCCTACAAGAAGAAAAAGAACAAGAGGAAGAAGAACTGAAGTTTGGTTTTGAATTATTCTATTTTTAAGCAGGGTCTGAGTTTTCTGCTTTGCTTTTCTGTTTTCCGGCGATGTTATTTTGCATTGATGGTTTGATACTTCGATTTACTTCTTTTTTTTCTTTGCTACATTGTAAGAATAGAAGAATTTCTGATTTGTCCTTGTGCAGTGCGACCATACCGCCTTTTCTGTTGCCAGCACCAAATATGTGTGTGCATTGAAAACTTTAAACAAATCAAACACGGAAATAAGTATTTGACCCTTCCGTGTTATTCCCGGTCATATAATTTGTGCAGTTCACATGGTACTGTGCTTTCAAGTAACCAACAACCCATTAGGTATCAGGTGTTTTAATGGTTCAGCAATGTTACCCAAGATCAAAATTTTCTACTTTGCAGAAACTTACGTTAGACTGATTCCAATCATTTTATGAACTGAACTGAAATCCTATTCAAGTAAACTGAAAGTTACTCAGTTTTATGGCACAAGTTGTACAAAGCACCTGGGGGCATTCAGCTGTTTCTGTCAACCAGCAGCCCAAAGTGTTGACTTGCCTAGTAATGTACTTCTGTTAAATTGTTATTTGATTAAGAACTAAGTTTTGTTTCTCATTTAATTAAATTTGTAAATGTGCTATCCATTGTCGAACTCTGCCTAAATATTACATAGCCGATTCCAAGCCCGAAAAGGAGGAGGGTTGTGATAGACTTGATGAGCCAACGTAAAAATTCAGTCAATTTTATAGAAATGAAATTTAATATGGACTTTATTTCTAGCCTATTCAACTTGTTTGTGACAAAAGGCTCTGTTGCTGTTGCAGTTGTTGCTGCTATCCATTATGGTTTTAGTTCTGGTAGATGAATCTGATTGTTATCTCAAATTGGTTCTACCGTTGGGTGTGTAAATTACCTTGTTTCTGATGTATTAGCGAAAAGAACATAGTGAAACTTTAAATTGGTACATGTCTGAAACTTGGTATTCGTTTTTTCTGATACTGGATTACCCTGATGTTGATAAGTTCAATATGAAACATCAATATATAGTTTTTTACTGTCTATGACTACAGCTTCTCGGGGTTAATTTTTTTGTAACTCATAAACTGAAAATTTGGGCATTTATTATGTAAATAATGAGAGGGGACTTTTGTAAATTTGTGGAAATGAAGCTTCATTTTCACCACTAAAAAGAATGTAATTTACTGTAAAAATCCCAGAGTTTCATCATAATGCCATTTGCCTTTGCAGGAGAAATTAGATGCTACCTTAATAATGGCAATTATTGGAGGCTATGCATAGCATTATTTGCCTGAAAATATAGACAGTTGACTGTAATAATTGCAATAATTAGGGGAGACAAGGCAGTCTGAAATCTAGTAATTAAAATCTCGGCTTGAATCTAATTGTACCTGATTTGAAGTGCTATTTTGAAAATTATAAAAAAGAAAAGAAAACTATCAACCTTTACTTACTCTGATCCCCATTATGTAATTATGTTATGTCTGGAAATTTATTGGTTTCTCATTGCAATTTATTGATTTGAGAACTCTATTGTCTTATAAAGTATGGAATGGAACAAATTATGTTTGTACAGGGTTAATAACAAAAAATGTACCAATTCACAAATAAGTTGGACTGTCGATGTGATAATGAGGATATAAAAATTATACAGGAAAGGATCAATGTTATATAATTCAGACATTCCTTTGGCACTTATTTTCCAGAGACAAAGGAATGATTCATGTCCCCAATATATTTTTTCTCATATTCCCTTTAAACTATCCAACTTAATTAGATCACTATATTTCTTTTCTTTAAATCAGGCGCCTAGGTGCTATCTACAATCTACTTAATACCCAACCTAACCCATAAATAAAACCTAAATATTTGTCTGCTTCTTTACATAATTATTTCAAGGGAATTGTGAGATCTTGTTATGTAAGTGGAAGACAAAAGAACGGATGATGCTTTATCGGGTTTGGGTTCACCTTTCATTTGAATCTAGAACCAATTTGGTGTTATTACTAATTAACCAATCCACTAGTCCACTGTCTATGGAGCGCTTGTGTAAAATTTTGTTTCACTAATCAATGAATTTAATTCTTCGTTATAGTTTCTTTTCACATAAAGAAAAGTTGTTGATAGGGATATAAAAACACTGTTAATCAGCTTTAATTACCTTTCCACAACTGCCAAGAAAAATAAATTTCGAATTCCCAGACTTTATTCATCCTCTAAAAGTCAAAAGACCTAAAATTTAAATTCTCTAGATTCACACTTGTCGAGCAAGAATTTCCAAGTATATGACCTTTTTGTAGTTTATGCATAAAAAAATTTAAAATCAATAGATATCAGGTAGCACCAAAAAAAATAAAAACCTACCAAATCTGATACGTAAGAAAATTCTTAATCAAATTTTTTCAAAGAAGTGGGTGGGACGAACCGACTAATCATGAAAGAAGAAATGTATATATAGATTGAATTTCTACATGATTTTGAATTTCTAATGTCAACATTTCAACACTCATTGGCATTTAAATATTGCTTGTACAATTATAGTTCTTTTTGCCATTAGTACTTGATAAGTAAACTTGAACTTTTTTTAATTTATTAAGCAAATTACTTTTAATTCAGTTTCCGATTAGATATCCAATGCTGGGGTGGAGCCGTGTGGATCCTGCATCAATATTACAAATAAAACTGGAAAAAAAATATCAAGGAAAATAAGAGCTAAAAATACCAATTCCTAGTGAGTAAGTGGGTAACTATTAACTACTAAAAAATATTAAATTTAGCTAAGTAATTGAATTAGTTGTGTACTGTACATTCACAAAAGAGTGCATATATATGCAGAAATTAATGGGAGAAGATTTTGTACAATTATGGACTACTTGCAGTACCAAAATCACAACCACATTGGCAAGTTGTATTTTAGTCTTTAATTAATTTCGCAGCAGTTGAACCATTTTTCTGTTGCCATATTAATAATATTTAATACCAACTGTACATATTTTACATCTTTTCCAGACACATGGTATCTTTTGCAAGGATGTGATAATTTTGTAATATGCAGTCAGACTTTAGTTACCAACAAAATGCTAAAATTAAGGATATCGTTATTATATTAATTATTAAGTAAATGGTGATGCTGCTGCTTCACCCACTCCCCTTTTCCCAAAAGTAATAAATTATTTAGTTAATAAATTAATCAGCAGGAACTTAGAACAGAGGTAATCACATGAGCGTTGACAGAGATAGAGTTTTGGTCTGACAGTTAAATGAAAATAAAATCACAAGTTTAGAACCCAAATTTGACCAGAATATATTGCTATCTAGATAGAAATACATTCATGGGAAAATCATGAGTTATATGTAGACTCTAGTTGAATTGTATTAATAAAATCACGGGAAGGAAGCGTACGCGCGTCAAGCGTTGTGGGATGGAAGTGTGACCTACACGAAATAGTAGGTAAATATCTTTAGTACCTATTTATATTCATTAATTTTAATTTCTGAGATCAATATCGAGAATACATTCAAATCAATAAATCTAAAACTTAATTGTGGTATTTAATATGTATGTGTAGCCAATCCAAAGAAACTTGGGAGCATGCTAATTTAATGTAAAATTTATTTGGAAACAGCGCACACAGTCGTTGCAATAACTTGTTTGTTTAATGTAGAAAGACACAATCCATGCATCACAGTTCATTCTTTTGGGACCAAAAAGAGACGCCATTAAACTTTATTTACTTGTTCATTGAATAATCTAACTTTATTATATATATATATATATATATATTATAGTCTCTCCTTTATTTATTTTAGCCTCCACTTTAGATTGGATACCCTTACTTTTCTCCTTTTGTACTTGCCTTTAATTCAGCCTTTACCCTTCTTTAATTATACACACATTTATACCCCCTCCCAAGCTCCCCTCTTTATTCTCTCTCTCTCTCTTTCTCTTTTTTTTTTGAAAACCTCTCTCTATCTTTCTCTCTCTTATATATCCATATATACATAGCTATAAGGTCGTTTATTCCTTCAATCCTTCTATTATTCTCTCTCAAGAAGAGAGGAGAAACACACAAATTAAGAGAATGAAAGAGTTCAGCTATAGGGAGATTGAATTGGCAACTGACAATTTTGCCCTTGAGAAACTAATAGGAAAAGGAAGCCATGGATGTGTATACAAAGGGAAGCTAAAAGGTGGGAAGGTTGTAGCAGTGAAGAAGCCTTCAATCCAAGGTGAGTCTAAGCTAGAGAATGAGATCAACATACTTGGTTCTATAACCAACTCAAGTATCGTAAACCTCATAGGGTTTTGTCATACTCCAACCAAAACTAAGCTTCTAATCATGGAGTTCATGCCAAACGGTTCCCTCTATGACCTTATACACATGTCTTCGGCGCCTCCTTCATGGGCACGACGTGTGTTTTTCTCCCTTCAAATTGCATATGGAATTATCTCCTTACATGAAGGCTCGCCATATCCGGTTATCCACCGTGACATTAAATCAACCAATATTTTGTTAGACTCCAAATGGAAAGCACGAGTAAGTGACTTTGGTCTAGCGGTTTCTGATGACGGTTGGCAAGTCGACCGGTCTGTGATGCCCGCAGGCACGATAGGTTACATAGATCCTTGTTACACTGAATCAGGGCAACTCGGTCCCGAGAATGATGTGTATAGCTTCGGTATATTGTTGCTAGAGATCATGAGCTCGAGGAAGGTTTTCGACTTCGATTCTGACCCTTCTTTTATTGTTTCATGGGCTACACCTCTCATCAAAGCGCTTCAATACAATGAAGTTTGTGATAAGAGGTTGCCTGTACGTAGTGATGCCGAGGAAGTAGCCATTGCGCAAATCTTAAATGTCGCGGCACGATGTTTGTCCGAAAATGTAAAAAGGCGGCCGTTGATGAGAGAGGTAGTGAAGGAGTTGCAAGAAGTGGCTGAGCGCATTAGATATCCAGCTTGGTTACCGTTTGGAGGTAGGGTTTCCTGTTATGTGCATAGGTGTGTTAGAGTTTGGAAGATGTGTGCAAAGAAAAGGGTGACAACAACAAAGATTGTGTGCAAGGATCACTTGGTTTTTGGTGAGGTTGATGAGTATTGTGGCAGTAGTGATGGTGATTTGCACTAGGTTAGGGATTTGAGGCATGCATAATCGATCATAGAGGTTTGAGTTGATGTTGGTCATAACTGAGAAAGACAAATTCCAAAATTTTGACAGGGTACTGAAGACTAATCATGGTCTTGTACGGAGTTCTATGATCTGACAATTTGTACATCAACACAGAGAGAGAATCAGAGAACGACTAGTTCTATATTTGTTTCATGCATGCAAGAATGAATATCAGCAACACAATTTGCCACACTGTTAAAGGCAACATGAGATTAACAACTGATATATGGTATTGTGGTGGGGATACGGGAATTTTATGTAAAGTGGGATTGGGTTATTATGATATTATCTAATCCTATATACTTTTTGGGTACATAGTGGTGGTATACTGGTATGGTATCATTTAACTTTTGTCTTTTGTGTCACACTTTTGCTTTTGTGGGGTTATTCAACTCTTCTGATAATTACATTTCATTTCCTTTTTCAAAATATGCCATCCGTTATTGGTCCTTTAATTTGGCGTGTGATTACTTAGCTGTTTAGCACGGAATCAAATATTCGTTACATAGTTGCATATAATTATTCTATCAAGCACGAGCTGCTCTTTTCTTTTCTTTTCTTTTTTTGAGAAAAAAACACATTGTTTTTGAATTAGAGCTTATTATTAAGCTGCTTATGCCAAGTTCTTTGAGAGTAAAAAGTCAATTAATTTTTTTGTAAAAAAAGAGGAAACAACGGTATTAATTTGTAGAGAAATTAAGTATCCCTTAATTCAGCGCAAGTTCCTTTCGGCTTCATCTTTTGCTAAAAAATTTTTCCTTTGGCAATTCCAGTCCGATTTTTTGTAAATATTATTAATAGAGTAAATATAACTGTCTCCCATATTAGCGTCCCCCTTATGCATCTCCCACTCAAATGCAATAATAAATTATTTTTAATTCTTTGTATAAATATTTTATTGAACAAATGCAATAATAATATTTTTTAGTATAAAAACTTATACTAAAAAATATAAAGACTACTACATTTGAGTATAAAGACTTATATGGAGAACGTATAAGGAGAGACAGTTAGTCGCTTCCTTATTATAAATAATACTCAAAATTAAACATTTGTGAAAAAAAAACAAAATTTCAAATCTACTAAGGACGCAAGTGATGACTGCGACCCAAGAAACTGATTCCTCTCCGAAATTGTTGAAAAAATATATATTTATTTTTAGAATTGCAGATGTCACAGCTCTTGAGGATTATTGTTAAATGTTTGATTTGCAACAACTGTGTTAACTTTATGTAATCGAAACGCTGGCTTTACTTTTAAATGTAACATCACTTTGGATTAATAATTTTTAAATAGAAATAAACAAAAAGATACATTAGTTTTCAATAGTTTTTTCCTTTAATTATTCTGCTGCGATGATTGCTCTCCGGTTTGATGTTTTCATATTATATAAAATTGATCAAATATTGATGCCATCTAATTCTCCCACCATCATCCCAATTGTTATTCACATATAAATTTCGGAATTATCTAGTACGAGCAATTGAATAATTTTTTTTGCAGAAAGTCAGAAAGCAATATCCATCAACTTTAAGGTGTATTGTCTGTAACTCTGTATTGGTTGTTCAAATCAAAGGAGAAAAACAATGCGAGGACAAAATGCACCAGCCGGGAATCGAACCCGGGTCTGTACCGTGGCAGGGTACTATTCTACCACTAGACCACTGGTGCTTTTAGTAAATATCCTCGGACCAAATATATCGGATAAATTCTCATTTCGTTCGAAGTCTCGCATCTTTCCCTATTTTCCTCTTCTTTTTTTCCAACCAGACCGCTGTGTAACACATATTGATGTAAATTGAAGAGGCCAAGATAACCGCGATTCACTCACAAAATGGAACACAATTATTTTGTTTTAATCCTCGTAGAATGGATTTTAATTTGATGTGAATTGAGAGAACTTGAATTGCTTACTTTTTCTGTAAAATCTTGGAACTGCACCCAAAATGTAAATTAATGGAAATTGTCTTTTTTCATTTTGGCAAAAGTGTGCCACTGAAATTTAATAGGCAAAAATATTTATCTCAAGCGATATCTTCTGGATCCATTTTTTATGAATGTTTTATGCATTCTTTTAATCTGAACCGTTGAATTAGATTTCAACGAATCTGACTTTATAATATAAAAGCCTCCTAAATCATATAGTTAGCGATCAGCCGTTCAAATCTAATCAGACGGTCCAAATTAATAAATGCAAAAAACACTCATAAAAAATGAATTCAGAGAATACGATTCTTATTTATCTTGGGAAGTATAATATTTTTATTTATTTTAAACTTCCGTAGGCTTACATTATCTATTAAATAGATTAATTCATACATCATGAGCTCATTCGGAGTTTACATATTTTTTGGGAAGTATAATATGCCCGTCAAAAAGAGCAGAAATTTTACTATTCTAATATTTGGGCTTGCACAGTTGCACACTAGAATTTCTGTGAATGGTCAACTCAGTAGTAGAAACAGACTAAACTGCTCTACAACTATAAATAGGCTTAACACAGACAGAGTATAAGTTGGATTTCTTTAGCAGGCCCATAACATAATCCATTAAACCTCTCACAAATGGGCTATAATATTTATATTCTTAGAGAAACATGGTTTAGAAGAGATGGTCAATTAAATACTGTACTGGTGTGACTGACCCAGTGAGAAATTAAATCAGACAAGTTTGTTCATCTCATATTCTCATGCCGTCTGATGATGGAATAAAGGTTGGTAGAAGCATTAGGCAACCTCTCTTCTTGCTCACGTGACACATTGATGAGTGTAGCTCACTCCTTTTGCGTTTTGAAGCTTTTCTCAATCGGATTGATGTCTTGGATCTGACCATAGTACCTTGTTTCACTGATACCATAATTTAGACATATATTAAAGATCACTAGATAAGAAAAAGTGCTGTGTATCTAACAAAATCTAAGCAGAACTTGTATAAATATAATAATAACAAAGAGAGATAGATGAGCTGGCCTAAGAAGGTTTTTCTTTGTATGAACAGAACTACTTGAGTTTCAAGTCTCTTTGCTTATGTGATTGTAAGTCGGTGTAACTG
The DNA here is from genome assembly GCA_964058865.1 of Eleocharis quinqueflora. Classification (NCBI taxonomy): domain Eukaryota; kingdom Viridiplantae; phylum Streptophyta; class Magnoliopsida; order Poales; family Cyperaceae; genus Eleocharis; species Eleocharis quinqueflora. Next base: position 26,068 of record CAXKVX010000788.1, read on the forward strand.
ATGGTGTTGGATTCCGTCTTTCTACGTAGAAAACATGTTAATTTGTACATGAAAAAAAGGAGCAAATGTTAGAACTGACATTATTTTTTTCAGATAACAGAAATGGGCACAATTTATATTTAACATCCAATTTATGTATTTCAGAGGAAATGCATAAAAAGACCAATGTTTTCTTCACTCAAAATTGGTCATGTATTCCAGTAACTGTTATCCTATTCCTGGCTCACTCGATGCAGACAAAACTGAAGGAAAAATAGTGTGTAAGTACAGATTCAACAGTGAGTAGAAAAGTAAAGAATTTGGTGGCACAAGGAGCCCGTGCAAAAGGTTTAATCCTCATTGACGAATCTGAGAAAGGGATACCATTTGATTCCAGCAGCTTTCCCTTCTCACAAGTAGGAAATGATGCCAGTTCTCAGATACTTGCATACCTCAACTCAACCAAGTTAAACATACAATTGCTTGATTAAGCCGAGTGTTTGATTTAATAAGTATAACAATTTCAGAAAATTTTGCGTTATATCTTTCTAAAATGTACAGGAACCCGACGGCTGTGATTTTGGCTACTTCTGATGTCAAGGAGTTCAAGCCAGCACCCGAAGTTGTATATTTCTCAGCGCGAGGTCCTGGAGGTCACTGAAGGAATTCTCATGGTCTATATTAAATTTTCCATTTCTGGTCTGATTTGTGCATGATTTAATCATGAAAAAAATTCATCTATAATTTCTGACGGGGTTTCGATTTTGCAACAGCCTGATATAATGGCACCTGGAGTTAGCATTATTGCGGCATCAATACCTTCAACAGACATAGGAACTGTTCCATCTGGAAAGAAACCATCAAATTTTGCAATCAAGTCAGGCACCTCAAAGGCTTGCCCTCATATTGCAGGATCCGCTGCATTCGTCAAATCAGCACACAGGGGATGGTCCCCCTCTATGATCAGATCTGCACTAATGACCACTGGTACATTTCTTTATAAAAAAATAACCAACTCATATAGAAAATATATCTGAATTTCATTTCATTTCTTTTTGTTCTTTCATACTTTTGTTAGCATCAAAATTAACAGCTTTCATCCTTGATTAGAAAATCTAATACTGAACATTGTTTTTGAAGCTCTGGCAAGCAACAACAATGGGAAGCCACTGACAACCAGTTTAGGGTGCCGGTGAAATAAGCCCGCTACGAGCACTCAGCCCAGGCCTAGTTTATGAAACAACACAACAAGACTACCTCCAATTTCTTTGCTACTACGGATACAAGGAGCAAATCATACGAAAAATCTCTGGCACCAATTTCTCTTGCTCCTCTGCAGGTCCATCCCCTGATCTCGTTTCGACCATCAACTACCCCTCTATATCCATCCCAAGACTCAGTGGGAAGAATCCGGTGACTGTCACCCGGACTCTGACAAACGTGGGCCCACATAACAGTACTTATGGCGTAACCATTGATGCACCGGAAAGAGTTTCAGTTAAGGTTTCGCCCGAGAACTTGGTTTTTGGTAAGAGATGGTTGAAGGCTTCATGTCAGATCAATTTCAGCGACTCTGGTGCACAAAAGGGTTATAGTTACGGATCTGTTACATGGTCTGATGGGGCCCACTCGGTTCGAACAGGTTTTGCAGTTAACGTCCTTTGATGTGCAATTTGCTTTCTTTTCTTTCCTTTTTGTTTTTTCCTTTTCTTTTTAAAGCGATGCTTGCAGCATTTTTTTATTTGCTGAGATGCAGAAAGTGAGAGGTTTTTACTATGTTTTTTCTTCTTTTTACCATGTATCTTTTATATAATACACAAAAATAAATTAGAAATTCAGAGTGTTTTCAAATTTGAGACTGCTAATCATTACAAGAAAAAATTGTCTCGAACTGTCAAAAAATTGTTTTAGCTGTGTGAAAATGTCTAGTATATTTTTTGACTCAGAAGTGAAGGATTCTCATCTATTTCATTAAAATATCAAATTGAATTTTACAGAAACCTAAGTCTATTTAGAGAACTAATACTATCTAAACACTATTACTAATTAAAGCCTAGCTCCTAATTTTCCTTGCCTAGTAAAATCATAACCTATCTTAACTTTTGTCTGTCTTTGTCTTCGTCTTCGTCACCTGCAAATCTGTTTTCCTTTTCCTACAACCCTTAGCAAAATAAAGCAAACAAAATTACAGAACCATTTGTTTTTCACTCTCTCTCACATGAAACAAATATATCACACAAAACATAGATCAGTTCACAAAACATAAAACGCTCATCCAATCTTCAGCACTTCAAATAATCGAATTCACCAACCACTCCATACCACCTCACGGACTTGGATTGTGATCAAAAGAGAACGGAGAGTGCCATTTTTCTCCTGGCGGGACCTCCATACCAGTTAGATACACCTTCTTTGGTGCAATTTCAGTATCAGAGACCTCTTCATCTTCTATTTCATTTAAGTTCCAACCAGAGTAGCCAGAGCTGGAGCCTTACTCTGCTCCTGCATCTTAAACATTATTCTAATAACAATATTGGTAATTCATCATGATCACAGATAGTATTATTATGGAAACATGTGGAGTTATTTACTAAATTTTCTACATCCTGAGGCAAGACTAAAATTAATTTAAGAAATAAGTCTTGCTTGGTGTTTTTACATCAAAATCCTGCTAATCTAATAATATTTAATCTTATTGAATGAAATTTTTTATACTTACCGTCTCTAAAACAAATATTATTTCTTTCTAACCATATAGCCATAGTACTGCCCTCCTAACAATTTCTATTATTACATTGTCTTTAAGAGGAATTGCTGCTTGAACATACCATAAATTCTTAACAGTCTGTAAATGATTATAAAAACCATTGTATTCGACTATCCAATCCCATATAATTTGTGCAACTGGACAAGTAACAAATAGATGATCAGCAGTTTCTTCTAATCCACAAAATACACAGCTAGTGTCTAACTTCATCCCTCTAGCTGCTAAATTGTGTTTAGTTAAAACCTTACCTCTCTTGACTAACCACAGAAAAAAATTTATTTTTAATGGCATTTTTGCTTTCCAAATGAAATCATATTTTTTTTTAATTCCTCCAAAATCTAGCTATCTATAAAAAAATTTACTGAAAATACTCCCTTGAAATCCCATTTCCAAACAATCCTATCAGAAACATTCATATCTAATTTAGTGTTCTGTACCAGAGAGCTTAATTCATTAAAGTTACTTCTTAGACTGCTAGTTAATTGTCTAATAAACTTCAGAGATTCAGATAAAGGATTTGCCATAACTTTTTCAACTGTTATGTTAATATCAATTGCGAATTAAAAAAATGTAGAAAATTGAATTGCTAAAGAACAATCTCCTATCCAATAGTCTAATCAAAAATAGGTGTTATCTTCTTTTCCTATCATTGTTTGTAAAAACAAAAAAAAGAGAAAAATCAATAAAAGAATCAAATATTTCTTGTGCAGAAGTTTAACCTTCCTATATATATTATTTATGTTGCTATGCAGATTTGGTTCTCTCTTTTATTGATCTCCTTTTCCTATGCAGAATTTTGACCTTTCTAGTAGAGATTCTTGCACCTTACATCACACCATACTAACATGAAAAACCATGCAATAAAATAAGAGCATAGGAAGCTCCGGTATGGTCAAATTGATTAACAGCTATGTATCTTACAACGAAATAAAAATCAAAGATCCCATACAAGCTGATAAATAAAGCCATAAAATAATTGTAACACTGTAACAAACAATGTCAATTTTACATTCCAATACGCACAACCTCTCACAACTCCAACTTGATCTATTTTTCCTCCACTATCTAGAAAAGAAAGAATTAACAGGGCGGGGGGGACAAGAATTCTATCTGTTGTACAAATTTAGTACAGTTGCTATACAACAAATGCTCCACCAATTCAGCTTTCCCACATTTCATCATTCCCAGTATACATACCCAACAAAAATCACAACAGTTTACATGCAGAGCAGGGGAGTACCCATCTCCTTGATCAATTAAAACAACAAGGAAAAACACAACACATCATATCACTTTTTTTCCTATCCTTGGTCAGCAATGTAAAACTAACATTGGAGATAGCACAAAATGGTATTTACAAACTGGAACTGCTGTCAGGTCTAATTTGCTCTTTTTTCTTTCATCTATTTCAATGTTAGTGTACTTTCATACTTGACACGAAAATCATGCCTGAAAACAGTGAGGTTTTGAGTAAATTTGTCACGGTTCTTTGATTCTAGACTCATGGTGACATCAGCCATGAGCTTATCAAAACATGCTGAGAGGCGCTGCTGTTGCTCCACAGGCTGTAAGTTCAAACTTATAAAATGAATGAGAGAGAAAATAGAATTATCTTTGCATCCAAGAAAATGAAAATTCAGGACTACAATATGACAATAGTCAGTTATGTCTTAAATGAGATTTGATTTTTCTCACACCTGTGAAGCCAAGATTTGGGCTCTCAGATCAGCATACATCTGTGGGACAAACAAAGGATTTACCGAAGTCAAACGAGATGGAAAAAGTACATCATATTTATATTAAAATGAAAAAGACAAGAAAGAAAGAAATTAGATGAACACCCAGGGTGTGAAGAGGACGAGGGAGACTCCAATTATCAAGAGAGAGAGAGAGAGAGAGAGAGTGCGCACAGTACCTGCTCACTAATCAAAATCAAACTAAGCATAGGTCTACTAAGGCTCCACTGATTTCCTGTATCTTCAAATAAAACTATCTCAAAAAGGCTCTTCAACATCTACAACAGCACATCAAATTATCACATAAAAAAATAAAATAATTAGTTAATTATTAATAATTCATATTAAAAAACTAATTAACTAATTATTTAAGGTGCAAATAATTGAAAAAACTAACTTCAGGGAACAAGTTTGGGCACTCAGCTACATGTCGTGCTAGATTTAGAGCAGTTTGAGATGGAGGTCCTTCTGCGGCAGTTATGTTGTTGAAATAAAATGTGGCCAGGTTATCTATGGCAGATGCACACTACACAAATATCAATTTATAGAATCAGCATTTTAGTCTCCAAATTGAGAGGATGAAAAGGTTCAAAACGACACCTACCTGGGATGCTATGCCAGAATCCAAACCCTTTAAGCCTGTCTCAAGTGAGCTAGCAATATGCATAAAGGTGTTTGAACCAAGATTCAATATAAAGGCTATATGGTTGCTGAATAGAACTTCCACATATGCATAGTATGCTTTCGATAGCTGAAAGAAGAAAAAGGACAAATTATAAAAGAGCAATCTTATGCCTGCAAACAAATTGAACAACAAATGCATAATGGACTGTAGAATTGAATCCATTTAAAGAACCAAAACTAACCTTCTTGTATGCCAATACATCTGACAAAGGAATAGAGAGTGTCATTTTCAAAGATATATCCAGTGCATCTGCAAGTGCCCTATCCCCATACAGCTCAAAGACACCGAAATTCACATAATTACTGGCCATAGCTACACATGCATTGCAAAAGCATTATTTTATTTTAATTTATATGCAACAGAAAGTGATGAAATTAGCATACTGTATATCAAATTACCCCTTGTAAGAATGGTAAGAGAAATCCAGATCCCTTTGTACTTGTTGCCATACATATCAGCACTGTTGGGAAGGGTTAAAATCCTCGAGCCATAAGCCACAACCACCTTGCTAACCTCTCTGAACAAAAGAATTCCATTTGGAGAAGAGCAATCAAATGTCAGCCTTTGAGCCTTATTAAGAACAAACTCAGCCATGAACTTCAACAGAGGTGTTGTGACCTGGACAATTTTAATTACAATGAAGTTAAATAAAATCACCTTAACAAATCACAATATAAGATTTACAAAGGGAAAAAAAGTTTATAATGACCTGCGGTACATCAGCCCAGATTGAGATGGCTTTCAAGAGCAATGGCATGTGAGACGGATACAGCCAGTCAAAAAGAAGCCCATATGTCCTTCGGCTGAGCAAAGAAAATAATAGTAATATTAAATAATAACATTATGAAGATACATTCAGCAAATTGTTTAGTTGATAATGTACCTATTTGTCGCCATGGTGATTCCTCTTAGATCTCTCATAAGGCCAATGAATGCATATTTTACTGCATCAGTGCGAAAAGCAGCTTCAGGTATTGCCTCCAGACCAACCACAACCTAGAAGTTCAAAAAAATTGTGTTTAACCAGTACAAGCTTAGTGAATGAAAAAATGAGAGCTCTATCTGCAAGTAGCGCTGCGTAAGAAACATACCTGTAAAAGTGGCTCCATGAAAGCTTTAAACTTCACATGACCTTCCTCCATAAAAATCAAGTAGCCGAGGATGTAATAAAATGTAGTTCTGCTTCTAGAGCATATATATTCCTCGAGAAAAGGGAAGTTTTCCCTCTGAAGAATGAAAATAAAATTTAGCAACTTGCAAAACATAGAATTAAAAAATATAACAGCAATAGAGGGAACTCACAGAGTGATTTCCAATTATGAATTTGATACTATCCAGTTTAAGCAGTAGCTTCCCAGTCATATAACTGCGAGCATTCGAACCAGTCAAAACATTTACAAATATAAATGGATTGTAAAAAACGACAAATAAAAAACAAGCAATGACACTTGCCCAGATGCCAGCTCCAGGAAAAGGTTAAGAGTATGCTCAATCACCTCTTCACACTACCATTAAGCAGTACAGATGAAAATCATTAGACAGGACCAAAAAAAATAAAAAAGTAAAAAAGAGGGAGGGCCCTAACTAGAACTTTAGAAATATTAAATGAGACAATTACCTCAGTATAATACTTGAGGTTAGTAGCAATTTTACCAACAATCACATTGAGAAGAACTAGATGATCATTGAGACCGATAAGCTCTGTCAATCTTGTATATAGCTGCTGTAGGTAAGAAAAGGAGGGCAAATGACACTCAATGCAACGAAACAACAATAGGATAATTTTTTTTTATTACAATAACAACAACAAAGCCTTTTATCCCAAACAAGTTGGGGTAGGCAGTAGGGTAGAAATGAAGCCCATATTGGATTTCATTTCCATAAGATTGGCTCAATTTTTACATTGGCTCGCCGAGCCTATCACAACCCTCCTCATGTCCGGGCTTGGGACCGGCTATGTAAAACATAGACGGAGTTAGGATAATTTTTTTACTGTATCGGGTTTTTGCCATTACCTTCGAAGTATGTATAGCTTGATCACCAACATAGGATTTTCTGAAGTTCTGAAAAAAGGTAAGAATTGCACGATCTAATCTTTGCTTGCCTTTATCATGATACCTCTGGCATAAGAAATAAAATATTCCCGCATATTAGACAGCTTGTGCGTATAAAAGTTCTTCAAAACAAATAAAATTGTAAAATTACAAGAGTGGAAGAACAGATTTAAACCAACAATTACCTGTGCATGTAGACCACTGTCAGTTATCTTGATCAGCTGTAAAACCCGTGCAGCAAGCTCTGCATCCATTACATCTTGTGACTCAGTGCTGTATTTAGTAAAAGAATAAAAGAACAAACTATCAACTTCACAAGAAATAAAAAGGTAAATAAATAATAAAAAATAAATTCATTGAAAACCACAACTGTGACATACGTAGAACTAATAGACTGTCTGATCTTTAGGATAGCAGCAATAATATGAATAAGCCATGTAATCTGCCCTTCAATTACTTTCAGTTCATTTCCATCTCCTGTAGCCTGTGTTGCTGCCCTTTCCTACAAACAAACAACCAACCAAGGTTTTTACCTATTCTTTTTTCTCTCAGTGCCAATGAGATATAGTCTTGTTAATATTTCTTTTGTTAATATATTTTTTTTCAATTGCAACCAAAACTATCTTCTTCTTTTTTTTTTTGCTTCAGCTCCTGCATTTGAACCAACTCCACCTATGTTTATACATAACCGGTCCCAAGCCCAGAAAGGAGGGGGTTGTGATCCAATCTTATGGAAATGAAATCCAGTATGGGCTTCATTTCTAGCCTACCCCAACTTGTTTGGGACAAAAAGCTTTGTTGTTGTTGCAACTCCTGCATTTGAACTAAACGGGGCTGCAGACAGCCATGGCTGGTACAGTTGCTTCTTGCTCTATGATTAGAGTAAAACAGTACGACAAGAACTGCAATACAACAAATTATTGCTCAAAGGACTAAAAGTTATTTCACAAAATTATCATACCGTATAAGCTTGAAGAAGAGGCTCCATGATTTTTATGATGTAGAGACTGGTTCTTCCATACTGCAGTCCACAGAAATGATGAAATTTACATTAACTTATTTTGGCATTATATTATTTCTTGGTGTAAAAGAAAAAACAAAGAAAATAAAGAAAGAACGAAAGACAATGTTTGAAAAGCATCAGGAAACAAAAAGCCAAAACTAAGAAATTCAGTTGATATGTAAACCTGAAATCTACAGAGATGGGGGAAGCTTTCAAGTTGGTCTTGAAGAAGTTCCACATTATCCAGCGGATTATCTTCCAGGTCATCCGAGAAACCAGCCTGAAGACACTCAATTATGGTCAAGAAACATAGTACTAAAATGTAACAGTATTGATACTGCAGGTTATAAAACTCATACCTGAACAGAGTTAAACCTAGAGCTGATAAAATCTTCTGTGATCTTTGGCACAGTTTCATCTAACAGACTTGGTGTATCTCCCTTTAAATAAGGTACAGATGTTACCAGCCTTGACCAGAGACCTAGAAGGTAGTAGACACTGCTGCTGGCCCACTGGGAAAGAGAAAGCAACCATGAATTTAAGTAAAAACAACTACATTTACAAGATTAACGACAAAAAGACAGTTAGCAAACAAACCTGCCATGACTGAAGTGATTTTGCAGTGAATTCAGCAACTAACCGTATCCACTCACCATAAATTTCAACATTCACCAGCTCTGACAACTGAACCGAACAAGAAAGTGTCAAACAAACATATAGTTTTGAAAAAAATATTTATATAGCATGCAAAATAATAAATATATCACTTGTCTTAAATACATTAGGTCAAGCAACAGAATATTACACTCTTGATCAACTAATAAAGATAATTTACCTGATAATTAGCTTTGAAACGACCCAGCAAACGACAAAACTCATGGTAGTTGTCATGATTAGCAAGGCCTAAAACAAGGGAGAAGAACGTGTAAGCTCAATTTCCAACCAAGGATATTCCATAGTGCAAATGCAAGATAACAGCAGGACCAGCAAAAAGAGTCTAATTGCTACATTTACTTAAAAGTGGAAGCAAATGATGGAATAATGAAAATGCAAATGTATTCCCATAGGCCTCTGCCGACTATGTATATCAACAGATGACAAATTGGTAAAATAAAGCATACAATAATAATTGAACCTTGGCCAGTTTGAAGAATCTCTTTGGTGCCGCCCATCAAATGACAGAGAAACTGGGACCTTGAAGCATCATCAGTAAACAAAGAACGCCGTACAGAAGCAAGTCTAACCAAACACTCCAAGGCCTGGAAAAAGGGGTGGAAAAAAGAAAAAAATTGTACAGATCTGAAAAGGAAAGGCATAACTCCGCCCGGTTGTTTTCAACATAACCGGTCCCAAGCCTGGAAAAGGAGGGTTGTGATAGGCTTGGCGAGCCAACGTAAAAAAAATTCAGCCACTCCCATGGAAATGAGACCCAATAGACTTTCATTGGGACGTAAACCTCTTAGCGACGCGCCATATCGGAACATGCATATGGTGTTAAATGTGCAAGGACCAGGTCGTTACTCCCTTGGTGACGCACTACATCAGCACTCGGGTGTTGTGACAGAATAAGCAAGGGTCTTCGCACTTTACTCGACGAGTGCGATGGATAAGGAAGCTAGTCGAGGATAATAGAATTTGTCTGGGTAATTGGAATGTAGGGTCTTAACGAGTAAGCTACGAGAGTTAGTTGATACTGCGATTAGGAAACGTGTAAATTTCTTATGCGTTCAAGAGACTAAATGGGCGGGTCAGAAGGCGAATGAGATGGAAAATACTGATTTTAAGCTATGATACACAGGAGCATAACGAAACAGGAATGGAGTAGGCGTCTTAATTGACCATAAACTCAAGAACGGAGTTGCGACGTTAGCAGACAAGGAGATCGATTTACCCTAGTCAAGTTGGTCGTTGGTGAATTGGTTTTAAACATCATTAGTGCGTATGCCTCACAAATAGATTTGTGCAAGAATGTCAAGAAGCAATTCTGAAAAGACTTAGAAGAGATGCTTAAAGGTATCCTAACGACGAGAAGTTTTTTACAAGAGGAGACTTCAATGGTCATGTTGGTACAATTAGTGGAGTTTTGAAGGAGTGCACAGGGGATTTGGATGGTGATAGGAATCAAGAAGGAGAAAACATCTTGAACTTCGCTGTAGCATATAACCTCATGATAGCTAACACCTCATTTAGAAAGAGACAATCTCATTTAGTTACCTTCAGCAGCGACCAACACTCAAGCCAGATCGATTTTATTCTTATTAGGAAAAAGGACAAACAAGCTTGCGTAGATTGTAAGGTTATACCCGGAGAGTGTGTCGTCCAACAACACAAGCTTGTGGTTTCGGACTTTCGCTTTCGAATACACGCTCAACAGGACAAAGGTGTCAAAATATCGAGGACGAGATGGTGGAAACTCAAAGGGGATGCCCAACAAATCTTTAAGGACAAGATGATCGAAGAATGAACCTTTAACGAAGACGATTGTGACGCTAATAACATGTGGAAGAAGATGGCAACTCGCATTCAAAATGTGGCTACAGAAGTATTCGGAGTGACTAAGGTAATTAGACGTGAACCTAAAGACACCTGGTGGTGGAACGAGATTGTGCAAAAAACTATCAAGGAGAAGAAGAACTGCTACAAGTGTTTGCATCATGACAACAGTGAAGACAACATACAGAAATATAAAACAACCAAAAAGAATGCAAAGAAAGGGGGTCAAGCTTATGAGGATATATATCATAAGCTAGATACGAAGGAAGGCGAAAAAACATTTATAAGATTGCCAAAATCCGTGAGAGAACGATGAGAGATTTCAATCAAGAATAAGACAAATAGACTTTTGTTGAAAAACGACGAGATCAAGAACAAATGAAGAGAATACTTAGACAAGTTGTTCAATGGAGAAAATAAAAGCACCATGGTTGAGCTACATGATAACTTTTTTGACGACACCAACAGTCGATTCGCTCGAAGAATTCAAGAGATGCAGGTAAAGGAGGCTTTCAAAAGAATGGAAGTATGTAAGGCTTTAGGGCCCGATAACATCCGATCAAGGCGTGGAGATGCCTTGGAGACATAGGAGTAGTATGGTTAACTAAATTGTTCAACATCTTCCGATCAAACAAAATGTCGGACGAGTAGAAGAGACATATATTAGTACCTATCTTCAAAAATAAATGAGATATTCAAAATTGTAATAATTACAAAGGAATCAAGCTTAAGAACCATAAAATGAAGCTTTGGAAGAGAGTGATTGAGCATCGTTTAAGAAAGATTACAAACGTTACAAAAAACCAATTTGGTTTTATTCTCGGACAATCTACTATGAAGACGATTTTCTTAACAAGTCAACTAATGGATAAATATAGAGAGCAGAAGAATGATTTACATATGATAGTCATCTTGGAGAAAGCATATGACAAAGTACCAAATAAAGTCATGTGGTGGGCACTTGAAAAGAAGAAAGTTCCAACAAAATATGTTAACATTATCAAGGATATGTATGATAACGTTGTGACTTAGTGTTGACGTCAAGACTGATGACTTTTCCATTAAGATAGGATTACATCAAGATCAACCTTGAGCCCTTGCATTTTTGCCTTAGTGATCGATGAGATCACAGAAAGATATACAAGACGATATTCCTTTGTGCATGCTCTTTGCAAATGATTTTGGTGGATAGAAAATTAGAATTGTGGAGTAAGACTTTAGAATCAAAAGGTTTTAGTCTTAGTAGGACTAAGACCGAGTATATGAAGTGCGAGTTCAATGGCGTTCGATCAAAAGATGGAGATGTCAGTTTAGATGGACAAGTAGTGTCTAGAAGAAATATCTTTCGATATTTGGGATCAATGCTACACTGTGATGGTGAGATTGATGAAGATGTTAGTTAGTCATAGAATAAGAGCGGTTTGGATAAAATGGTGACAAGCATCTGACATCCTATGCAACAAGAATGTCTCACAAAAGTTGAAAGGTAAGTTCTATAAGACGACGATCAGACCCGCAATATTGTATGGAGCAGAATATTGGGCTACTAAAGAGCAACACATACAAAATATGAGTGTGGCATAGATGTGTATGTGACGGTGGATATGTGAGCATACAAGAAGGGATCACATTAGAAATGACAATATACGTGACAAGGTCGCGATTGCACCGATTGAAGAGAAACTTGTTCAACATCGTTCGAGATGGTATGGACATATCCAGCAGAGGCCTTCTGAGGCATCGAAACGTAGTGGAGTTTTAAGCAACATCGAAAACACGAGAAGAGGTAGAGGTCAACCGAAATTGACATGAGATGAAGCTGTAAAAAGGAACTTAAATGCATGGAATGTCTCCAAAGAATTGGCGTCAGATAGGAGTGCATAAAAGTCAGCAATCCACGTACCAAAATCATGACAAACTAAATTTTAAAAGTAGTGTTATAGTTGTACGACTTTAGTTCATGATTAACGACGTAGAGCACTAGTCTAAACTTATGATTAGTAGAATAGTGTATTATTATTATTATTATTATACTTCTATTTTTACTACTATTTTACTATTTATGATTGAGTTTCATTTCTAGCCTACCCAAATTTATTTGGGAATGAAGGCTTTGTTGTTGTTGTATCTGAAAAGGAAAGGCATGACGGGGAACAAAAAGTAAATCCTCAGTATGGATAAACTACCTCTTTCGAGAGGGGAGGCTCAGTGGTCTTATAATAATCAAAAAATATCTGAACAGTTGAATGGTCTTGGAAAAGTGGCTTCCATGAAGACGGTATCTAAAAAAATTGTCACAGAAGAAAAATTTATATCCCTGGGTGATTGGAGGAAATATTATGCAAATGTAGAAACCAAGAACGACACATATATTTACAAACCTGTACTGTACCAAATTCATCAGAGCTTTCATCAAGAGACATGCCAATGAAATCAAATGACAAACACTTGAAGGCAAGTGACAGAGTGAGCTGCCTTAAAGTGGCGGGTACTGTATGACAATCAGAAGAGTTAAAACGGAACAAGAATTAAAGAGTAAACGAGGGAGTCTCATTGAGAACTTCAATACCTTGCGCATTTGCATCACTGTTAAGTTGGCGCAAAGAAGTGATTGAAATCTGGAAGATTTGTAAAAGAGACTGATCTCTAAATGAGGTGGCAACTTTGCGATGGTTAGAAAGAGGCATCCCCGGATATGCCTGTTGCAGTAATGTTACAACAAATACGTCAAGGATAGTAATATAAATCATACCCTCATTGGAAGTATATCAGTCTATAGCATCTGAAAACCTTCAATCAGTGTTTTCAGTAAAGTTTACAATTATAACATTAAAATATGGATCTTTTCTGTATTTGTAGAAGGTTAGTCACACAAACAGATAAATTGCATAAAGTGTTCATTGTGAAAGTTATTCACTTTTTAATAAATCACCTGGTTCATCTCGGAGACGAGCTGGTTTAACATTTTCAGACCTATTGCATAGTGATCAGAGGATGCCTAAAATTCAAACAAGCACAGCATCAGATAAACTGGTGAGTCGGAAACCAGGATCTTAAATATCAATAAAAAAATACAAAATTTAAAAAGTACAATAACTAAGAATGGAAGAATTTTTTTTGCTGAGAAATAAGAATGGAATATTACATATCCAGGTATAGAAAATATTCGAGGATATAACCGCAAACCAGTCATGTAGCTTTGGCTAGGATAAGTTGGTCCTGTGTGTAGTCCACAAGCCCAACTAGAGTATTTGATAGTTGGGTTGTTTCAGGTCTAACATGTAAATTATAATCTTTAATGTGCTTTAAGGGATAGACTGATAGACATGTGGGCCGGGTGAACAGGCAGGCCCTGGTCAGGAGAGGCTTGATTCCACGCTAAACAGATACGCCATTTATTACAGAATTGTACAAGTATGTAAAGATCTCATAACAATGGTTTACATAAAACCTCATTTGTAACCCTAATCTTAAGCGGCCTAATATCATCTCTTTACTCTCCCATTCAGAAATGACATAAGAAACTAATAATTTAAGGTCCTATGGATCTTGAATTGGAGCACGATATAAGAATAATGTTATCTTAAAACCGTTCCCTTGCAAGCCAAAAAGCAGACGGTGATATCCTGGCAACGACAAAGGTAAAAGACCTATGCTGATTTTTTTTAGCAAATTCCTATTTAGTAATGAATAACAAGCTTGCCTTCACTAATCTAAAATCAATACCAAGCTCTCTGTCCATGGCCAAACATGTCATGTACTTCCTCCATAAGAACTACAATCACAGGAAATCCTAATCTTGGGTTACAAGGTTCATGATCTTGCAGGAAAACCTAATATTTGTATTTGTCTCAGATTTGGTCAATGCGATCTCACCTCTCCGGTAGTCTCAAACTCCATATTACTACCATTGAACTTTTTTTTAGATTTGCCATAAATGACCTCCCACATACTCAGTTGTTCTGTGAAGTTTTTGGATTTAGAATATCCACCTTTTTGTTACGTTGATGACCTCCCACGCATGCAGATTCTTGATCAGATTTCCAAATATTAACATTTTTTTTTGTTTTGTAGTAGGCAAAGTTCCTACTATGATTTCACAAAACAACAACAAACCTGTAGTCCCAAACAAGTTGGGGGTAGGCTAGAGATGAAACCAAATCGTAGTAGTAAAAAAGCAACGTCGATAATTATAATATAAAAAATGGTATAGTATCAATAATAATAATAAGAACACTTTTAATAATAACAACAGTAAAACTACACTATAAATCATTTATAATTTACCTAACTAGAACCCTGTGTAGAGTGTATGGACTATGGACGAGGACAACTTAAGAAATTATTTAACCCTTTAAAATTTTAAAAAAAAAGGAACTTCTCTTAAATCCCTATATATAATTATAAAAAATGTGCATTTGTTCTGTACCTAGAATGATCAAGAAACTCCTGAGAACAAAAAAAGTACACATCCACATATTCATAGAAACAACAATAATACCACAAATATAAGGGTTAGATTTAATTTGACTAAGCTCCTAAAAAGAAGCCCCTAAATTACCTCTCATGAACTTAGGTCTCACCAGGGATATTGTGCCAGACATTTTCTAATTTCTAGGGGCAAGCTAGCAAGGTTTCTTATTACAGGTTGCAGTATACATTTTTTTAAATTGTCATTTCATTTCATTAAAAATAACAAATGAACCTGGCTCAGGAAGTTCGTAGCTTCCTTAGCGATCTCTCTAAACCGCTCATCCTCCAACCACCCGAACTTTGTAATGCGACATAAGAGCTGTATCAGCGACCCTGTCACAAAGCTCTGCAACTCTGATCCTCTGGTAGCTAGATAGGTTACAACATAATTCCCTTCACATAGACCACAAATGGGTCAATGCAAACACAAAAAAATAATAGCAGAGTTATATAAGAGAGCTTGGGAAATAGGTAAACTTCGCTAAAACTTATCAACATTGGTATTATGTATTATTTATGGAACCTAATTTTGGTGTCTACAGTAGAAATGTAGTTGATCTATTATGCAGTTGATAGATCAATCATAGAGAATAAGCATGATACAAAATCCACCTTATGCCACAAAAATATAACCACCATGCAGGTCCACAAACATACTTAAACAGTTGTATTATTATGCAAGTATATATATAACTGGAATACTATTTGAAGGAAATAAAAAAAGAGTATACAAGCAAACAGTCCTAACAAAGACACTCACAAAGATAAAGAGAATTTTATATTTTTGCATGGAGAATTAAAAAAAGCATGCAACAACTATATGAAATTAGAAAAAGGAAATTTACGGATATCAAGGCGTAGTTGCAAAGAGAGAGTTTGGTCAGTGACTTGCTTCAAGAGGCTTGAACTCGCCAGCATCAGAGCATAAGGAGTTGAAGCATTGTCTAGAATGTATTGGCATTGTGAGATATAATCTGAGTTCTCAGAAAAGCACTTCAGTGCACTTTCAGCATGTGCTCTTTCCACTGAATCCTGTGAAGTGTAGAGCCTCTGACAAAGCACTTCCAGCTGTGCTAGGCTTTCCATTGTACCAACACGCAATGCTAAGCAATTGCTGTTACAAGTACTAGTGAGAAATGAAATTTGCGAGAGGGAAAAAAAGTTGGTTTCAGGAAGCAGAAATACTTCAAAAACGAAACAAGTTTACTTATTCAGGATTGTTGCATTACATTAGTGTACAGCAATAATACTTTCAATTCCAATACAGTATGTCAAGAGAAGCTCAAAGAAAAAGATAAAAAGGCCCCGTCAACTTTTTCCTAAATGAATGCCCAGTTCAAAGCTCAAGAGATAAACAAATCTGCAAAAAAGTAAAAGACATTCAGTTAATAGTGTGAAGTGTTAAGACTTATTCCTACTATGATATTAAGTACCATACATCATTATTGATTAAAAAACTTGGGGCCGATAATTGATTAAGAACTTGTTTCCTAATATCACATTCTCCAATGTTGATTTAAAAACAATTAAACAGAACAAAATAGAAATTGGAACTTAACAATAATGTCATTAACTTACCCAGTTCAGAATATCAAAGGTATGATCAAGAATAAATTCTGGATTGGTTACAAAACCCTTTTGGAATGTTTAGTTATTTCTACGTATGGTTGATTGCTCGAGAGATTTCAGCTCTCTTCCCTTTCTATATATCAACTCAATGTAGTAAGAATTCACACTCATGTGCTTTTGAAATATAGGTTAAAAAGGATTTTTCTTCATTAGTTTCATTGATTGGAACTAGAATTTTGTCATTCTTTCTGTTCTTGATGAAAAAGGGAACTGGGTAACCAAAAGAGCTGTCCCTCTGTTTGCTTTCTTTCACACCAAGACTAATCAAATATTTCAAAGAAAACTCAAATTTCACTTGAATCGAACTTGCATCAGCCATGTGGTTAAAAATTAGTAGGTATTGTTTATCAACCATGATCAAATTTTGTTCTCATACGGATCTCCAGCGTCTAATATACAACAAATTCTGATAATATCAGCCTTCTTTACCCCATCAACAAACGAAATTTTCCCACATTTGATTGGATTGATGCAAGAAACCCCTCCCAAAAATCAATTTCATTACCGGACGAAATCTACAAAGTTATCATCTCTCGTTCAAAGTTTTTCTATCCCCAAACCATAAAATTCAGCACGATTGTAAGACCTCAATCCAGTGCACGATCAGAGAGTTAAAAACTCCAATCGATAGAAACAGTAGACGACTCGACGATGATAAGGTACTTGTCGGATTGAGGAGAAGGTGAATCGACGGATACCTTGTTGAGGCTTCAGATCTCTTCGTCTCGAAGAGGGAAAGGCTGAGCCTGAGAAGGTGTGGCGTGAATGGTAAGATGCGTCTGTGTGCGGGGCTGTGCCTATGCAGCGAAATTTACGTGATTCTGTGTTATGAGTGTGTTCTTTGCCTAATTCAAGCCTTGCGACTCCATGTTTCCTCTTTCGCTATTTTTTTATTTTTATTTTATTTGTTGAAGCTTTGAAAGGGCTTGAGCCTGTAGCGTACTAGCGTGACTGACATTGCGTCCCCACGCTTGAGATTTTCACTTTTTAGGGTTTCCTTGGCTATTTTTTTCTTTTTTGTTTTTACAAGTGATGTCATTAGCATGGTGATGATAAAATAAATTCATTAATTGTTTGTGAAATTATAATTCATACTCCGAATAGTGTATCGATAACATAAATAAAAGGCGAATTTGGTTTTTTGTCACTACAAAATTTTAAAATTGCCATTCAAAAAAAAAATTGTCAAAATTTCACTATCGATAACTTTTTTGTATTGTGATCAGGAGTCCATAATGACATTTTGACCAAAAAAAATTCTGAGTGACATTTTAACAATTTTCAAGTTTTGTCAAAACTAAATTTTTTATTACATTTTTACACGAAATGTTTGATGCGAACGAAATTTTTTTCGTTAATAAATGCAACGGTTAACGTAAATACCCACGCGGTTTTCAATTTTTGACAGCCTAACGCCGACATATCTGCATGTTATTCATTTTTTTTTCTTCTCCAATCGTTTTATTCGTTTGAGCAGTTTCTCTTGCCTATTTCTTTTGTGTTTCCTCATCTTTTTGTTTAATGATTATTCTTAAAGATTCTCGATTCTTCTCTTCTTTTCTTTCTCTGATGTCTGTCTTTCAGGATCGTTTGGTTTCAAATTCCTTCATATATGAATGCTACGGTGTTATTCTCTTCTTTTGCCTTTTCAGTTGTACTCATATTATGGGCAAATAAGGTGAAGTTACTAAGGAAAAAAAATGAAAGGATGGGCAAGAAACCATTATGGTATTACTAGAAAAAATAAAGAGAAATATAAAAAAAAAACTCTAGATACACTTCAACTTATTCAAGAAATAAGAGATTGGGAGGATGATGAATGCCTACAGTACCTTGAAACTCAAAATGCTTTGAATGAGATATATGAAGAGGAACAGAAACACTGGAGCTCTAGATCAAAAATCAAATGGCTATTACATGATTACAATAATACCAAATATTTTCATAGGGTGGCAACCAATGTTAGATGTAGAAAAAGACTATCACACCTCAAGATACATGGTGTTGATTGTTCTGATAAAAATATGATTGAAATTCATGTAGTGGACTTTTACAAAAATCTCTTTGGGATTGCAGGTGCTCAGTTACTAGAGATTGATAATGAGTTTTGGGACACATCAGATAGAGTATCAGTACAAATGAACTTAGATCTAACAAAAGCTTTCACTGAAGATGAAGTGAAAGCAGCTTTATTTGTATCTACTGGGGATAAAACCCCTGGGCCTTATGGTATGTCCTTCAGATTCTATCAACCCTATTGGCATATATTGAAAGATGAGATTATGCAAATGTTTCATCTATTTTACCATAATAGATTAAATATAGCAAAACTCAATAAATCTATGATCTGTCTGATTCCAAAAACTTTGAATGCATTTGAGATAAAGAATTTTAGGCGCATTTCATTGGTTAATTGTGTTGTGTACAATATCTTCGTATTTGTCGATTTGCAAAACAACTTTGAATTTTACCTTTCTTGTGTTTAAGTTTTGTTGCAGGGACTATATTGTAAAATGGAAATTTGGACATGCAACTTAAAGACACGAGCACGCGGATTAGAGGTGTCAAGATTCAAATAGGTTTAAGTTAATTAAAATGTAAATTTGGCTGGTTTAGCATAATTGAGCTTGAGAAAATCATTTTCCAAAACTAACCGTTATATAACTGTTGTTAACCGTTATAACGGTTAGGTCTTATGAGGCATCCCTTCGAACCAAGTCCAGAATACACAATTTTCCATATCCAACCGTTATACAACGGTCAGTAACTGTTATAACGGTTGGTTCAATGTCCTGATTAATTCAATTTTCAGACCTTAGATTTTTACTCCAGAAGCAAGCGTTATATAACGGTTGTGTACCGTTGTAATGCTTAGCCCAAATATTAAATCTGACCATCTCTCAAAATTCAGAAATCAACTTCCAGAAACAAGCGTTATATAACTGTTGACAACAGTTATATAACAGTTAGTTCATACTGTCCAATACTCCTGAAATTTTGAACTAACCGTTATAACGGTTAACAACAGTTATATAACGGTTAAACCCGAAAAACACTGTTTTGGAAAGATTTTTGCTGGTGGTTTATATAAGCTGATTTGTGTTACCATTTCTAGTCTCTTCTCTTGCAATATTCAAAACCCTAGCAGCAGCCTCCATCATTGATCTTTTGCTAAGCCATTAATTAAGTCAAAAACAACTCAAGCTCAAATACTCTAAATTAGCCAAATAACTTGTGAAATTGAGAGATTTTGTAGCTCTAGTTCTTATATTGCTTTCGTGCACTTCCTACGGATCTAGTCTCTTATCTTTGCGTGTAAAGAGCTAGATTTCGACCTTGTAAAAGAATACTCTTTGGTGTTAGTGTAAACGGCTTGATCCTATTACCAAGTCGGGGGATCGGGAGTCTCGGAGACGTAGGCTCGTCAATAGCCGAACTCCGTTATCATTTTGGGTGTCACGCGTTCTACGCACTGTTTGATCTTCCTAAACTCTATTTATTCTTAATTTCTGCAATTTATTTATCTTAAGTAGATTTAGTGTTTTGGTATAAATTGAGATTGAAATTGAATTGAGATTGAGATTGAAATTGCATTTATAAACTGTTCACCAAAGTCTTAACGATCAGACTAGAATCAGTATTCAATCAATTATTGAATGAATCACATGTTGTCTTTCTGAAAGATAGATATATCTAGATAATGATGTATGTGCTTCAGAAATCATTCATTTAGTCAAAAAACATAAAAAAAAAGGAATTGTGTTTAAAATTGATATGGAAAAAAGCTTATGATAGAGTTAACTGGAGGTTCCTATTTGATATGATGTTTCATAGAGATTTCCCACCTAGGTTGATAGCATGGCTTCAATCTCTTTTTCAAAGGGAGCATACTTGTATTAACTTGAATGGCCATCTATCACTATATTTTGAGGTGAAGAGGGAACTGAAACAGGGAGACTCCCTCTCACCATTACTATTCAACCTAGTTGTTGATGTTCTTAACAAAATGATCACAAGAGCTAGAGATAAAGGACATCTGATAGGCTTATGTCATGAGATAAATGATTATTTTCCCATAATTAATATTCACTATGCAGATGACACCATTATTTTTCTACAAGTTGAGGAAAGACTAGTGGAAGCACTCAAATGGACATTTATTGCTTTTGAAGTTATATCAGGTATGAAAATAAACTTTGAGAAATGTGAAGTTTTTCCTATAAATTTGGATGATGAACAAAGTCAGCATCTAGCAAAAAGGTTTGGTTGTAAAATGTCCAGATGACCATTAAAATACCTGGGTATCCTCATCCATTGGAAGAAACTCGAAATTAAAGATTGGGATCATATAAATAAAAAATACCAGATAAAGCTTCAAAGTTGGGCAGGTTCATATCTTTCTCTTGGTGATAAAGTGATACTGATTAATAGTGTACTCTCATCATTGCCACTTTATATGATGTCCTTTCATGAAGTACCTAATGTTGTGGTTAAAAAAATTGATCAAACTAGAAAAGCTTTTTGTGGAATAATGGCAAAAGGAAAAAAAATTACCTCTGTAATTGGGGTGATGTTTGTAGACCAATTGATAGAGGAGGTTTAGAGATAATAAATTTAAAAGATATGAACATATCCCTGCTATGTAAATGGTTATGGAGATTAAATGACCCTGAGTGTCAAGGATGGTGGAAGAAGATCTTAATTCATAAATATGCTAAATCAACTAACAGGGCAAAATGGTCTCCATTTTGAAAAACACTAAAGAAGTACGAAACAATAATTACAATTAATAAAAAAAATTCAGGTTGGGATGAGAAAAACACTAGATTCTGGTTGGACAAATGGTGTGATAATATAGCATTGTGTGTAAACTTTTCTTCATTATTCCAAATAGCAATTAAGACTGATATCACTTTAGACAAAGTTGTGGTTTTAGGTGTACCAAACTTGACTTTTAAAAGGAACTTATCTTTGAGGCGAAGGGAGAAATTATCTCAGCTATATCGAAATATATTATCTGTCTTATCCTTGGGAGATAACAAAGATAAAATGACATGGCAAGATCAACAGAAGTCAAGAATCAGAAACAAAATTATTTATAATTTGATATGTGATAGAGGGGTACTTGATTACTCAGCAAAGATCTTGTGGGATATGAAGGTCCCTATGAAAATAAAGATATTTCTCTGGTTGGTGCTTAAAGGCAAAAAAAATTGGTTAAAAATAATTTGATAAGAAGGGGTTGGCAAGGGGATGCTTCTTGTGTGCATTGTTCTTCTTTAGAGACTATTAACCACCTTTTTTCAATGTCCCTATACTCAGAGGATTTGGAGGTGGTTCTTAATGAAATTTTAGATTTACCAGTTGCCTTCTAGTATTAGTGGCCTATATGTAAACACTGAGTTTATGGATAAAATAAATAAACAAGATTTCTTGATATTGTGTATAGACATCATTTGGAGATTATGGTTGGATAGAAATGAGATTTGCTTCAAGAAAGGTAAAGAAAAAAAACATTAAAAGAATTTATAATCATACTAAATTTTTTAATTGTATATTGGGCAGGGGCAGGGGCGGATCCAGGATTTTCGTCAGGGGGGGGCAAGATTTATAAATTTTTTTCAGAGGGGCAAAATTACACAAATTTTCAAATATACATGGTTATTTCGCAAACAAATTTGACAAATCGCACGAATACACTAGATTATTTTGCAAAAAAATTTCCGAGGCCCCTGGGCAGGGGCATGGCAAGGAGATCTTAGAAGAGAAATGGAGGAATGGGGCTCTACAGATACGGGGATGCTGAGGATACAAGTGGATGTAGAAGATGGAGGAGAAATTATTAGGGGACAGAACATTACGTGATGTTACAATTAGTTCTTTTATATCAAAACTCTTTTCTTTGGATATTTTTTAGACATATTGTGTTTTTGCATCATGTGAAGAAGGGGTCAGATAGCCTTTCTTTTATATGCTGGTATATGTTTGTAAAGGGGTTGGTGATAACTTGGGCAAGACCCATAATTAGATGGAAGGATAGATTGGAATGGTGCACCGGTATCATGAGATAATGATATTGGTGCATATAGATAGAGATATAGAGAGAGGAATGATGACTGAATTCTATGCCTCGTTATACTTCTTTTGTATGTTGTTTTGCTTTGTATGCTTCTTTTTTGGAATGAAAAGAAAGTGATGGGGTTTCCCCCATTTAGTTCAAAAAAAAGTCTACTCATATGTTTTCCTATTTTCTTTCTAATATGTCTTTATTTTTCTTTTATAAAATAGAGATGTGGATGAAGGAAATACATGTGGACAAGTTTGATAGGGATGACGTCCTCTTCTTAGTTTTCTTTTGATGTGTTCTTCCTCCTCTCAAATTATATTTTTTATTTTATTAAAGGCGAAATTGGATACATACCCATTGAATTTGCACTTTTTAGATATTTACCCACTAAATTATGTAAATTAGACATTTACTCATTCATTAATAACTTTCATAGATATTTACTCATAATATTGATTTGGACAATAATAAATCATTTAAATTCAGATTTCATTACTTAGTGGACTATTTTGCCCTTACCTCCAAAAGTGAAAAGGTCTCTTCCCTCTACATCTTAGTTTCATAACAGCTATCAAGTGACTTATATAGAAGTTTAAAATGGATATAAAAATATGCAACAAATCTAGAATATTGTTGGTATTCCTACTGTACCAGCTAGTCATGCTTCACTCTTTGTCCTATGTACAATGTCCAATGTAGTAGAAGTGCTAGTAATTGCATATAAATCTAAAAAAATATATCAACATATACAACCATCTCACAAAGAAAATAAAAAAGACAAATACCAAAATAAAGAAACAGAAAAAGGATAGTTGTGGAGCTCTTGGCTAGAAATCAACAATTAACATTTGTTCCATTCGCATTTTAAATCGCCTTTGAAGGTAATTGATTCTACTTTTATTTTCCAACTTGTATTTCGCATTTTAAATATATAGACATGCAGGGAAGCAGATAGAGCGAACAAAGCGGACATAACATTAGAAAAACTGAAACGGACATAACAGAACATTAATTGTTTTTGTCTTCTAGTAGAAGTGTATAAGGGAGGCGGTTAAGAGGGACATTATATTTACTCTAAGAATAATATAATAGTATCACCATATATTTTTCATTTCATTTGATGATATAATTTGACACTCAAAGATGCCAATTTAAGAAAAGTAATATTGCAGACATTGTAGTATTGTACAGTATGTTAACCATTATATATCACTCATTTAATGCTTTGATTCTACTTCTATTTCCCAACTTTGACTTACAATTTTTTTAGAAAAAATAAATCCACTACACCAGTGGGGAAAAAATCCATTACACGAGTGGGAATAAATAAATAAATCCATTTATGCAAATTTTTGTCCAATAAATTGTGAAGGCCATAAAATCGACGAGTTTATGTGGCCGAAATACATGCATGCATGTTGCATGCATACCAAGGCTAATAGACACATACATATATTGATATAGGATATAATGTCTTCATTTTATGTGCCTCCAAAATTCACATCATTCGTCATGCACATTTTTTTATGCAATTAAATCTAGATCAATCATTGATTTTAATGAATGATGTAGATTTGAAAACACCATGAAGACACACAAAAATGAAGGCATTATATTCCTCCTCATTGATATATACTACAATACTGCATGTAATTAAATTAATTGTGTTGTCAAGCCCTACCTAGTGTAGTGGTAAGACACAAGACCTCTATGGGGGAGGCATAGGGTTCAAGCCTCGGCAAAGGCTATTTTAGGAGATTTTCCAAGTTTGTTTTCTAATTTCTTTTTTTGTGTGTGTGTGATAAGCCTATGGACAATGAATAAAAAAAATAATTAATTGTGCACATGTCGCATGCATTAAAACTTTGATTTGAAATGGCGTAAGAATTGTGGATCTTAGTTGGGTTCTAAACGTCCGTAGGCTTACAACACACATATCTACAAACAAAGTAGAAAATAAACTTGAAACCCTCCCTTAAAAGTAGCCCCTGACGGAGCTTGAACCCCATACCTCCCTCATAAAGACCTTGTGTCTCACCACTACACTAGGTAGGGTTCTAAACGAGCTTATTCTACAACGAGATGTTGATATCTTTCACAATTGGATATATATATATATATAGAAGATGTCTAGGCTTTTGTAGTAGACTAGATATAATATTACTTAGCTAACACTTTACACGATTAATTTGAGCCTGTAGATGCTTAGATTATATTTTTCTTTTCAACCTATCAAAGAAATTTAAAATGCATTATAGGCGAACAAAACCTTCATGTTTAAAAGTTGCATTATAAATTTGACCTCCACAGTTCAAATATTTGCTTATTTTTCTAGTATAAACTCCGAGTGTTTGTTTTTCTCATTAGAAGATTATTTATGCCTTTTTTTCGTGAACTGGAAATGATGCTCGGTTTAAAGGTGCAACTAGTGGATTATGAAAAAACACATGCCACGTGTACCGGGATAGCCTACACATATATCTGTTATATATTACATATGTTGTTCTGATTCGGCTCTGGTTTAGATTTAATATGAAAATTGTGGATTAAATAAGAACCGTCAGATGGAGCTCTCCGTTTAATTTGGGGCGTGCTCCGTGTAGAAGTTCAGAATTCTCTCATATACCGCATTTGTTTGCATTTGTTTCACTAAATGTCATACCTAATTTGTTCATACCGATGATTTTGCCTCTTTCGACACCGCCTTCTTCTGTGTTCGCGTCCTTCTCTCCAGCCGTCTCTCTCGCTCCTAGAAGCAGGGGTGGAGCTACATAGGTTCAGAGTGAGTCAACTGATTCATTCTGAAAAAAAAAATTCAAAATTGATCATATAATTAGAAAAAAAATTATAATTTAATTTTTTTTTAAATATTAATGATTTTGAAGGACTAGAAAAAAAATTTACCTCTTCTAGAAGAGGCTAAGATGAAAACCATTTCCGATTAGACCCAACTTTCCTTTCTGTGCCCTATTCCTTCTCTCTCGCTCACCTTCTCTCTTTCTCTCCCTCTCTGAGCGATCCCTCTTCTCCTTTTACTCTTTTAGTAAACCTCGAAGCCCCAAAGCCATGCCACCGAAACCCTCTTCGATCTTCGCCGAGGGTCAAGATCAATATGCAGCCGCTATTCGAAGAAAAGAGTAGAGGACACTGACTAGGCATACTTGTGCCGAAATCGCCCTTGCTCTCGTAAGTCAAGTTCATTCATCAAAGACAGCATGTGCTGATATGTATACATGGCCGAGCGAGTGCAAACACTTAGTTTCTTTGTGCCAGCCACTTTACTACCCACTCCTATGGCTAATGCTTTTTTCGACTACGTTGCGAGGCGCGGCGTACTCTTGTCTAAGAATTTAATTAAAGACTTTCTCAGTGGCAAGAAGAGCTAACTCTTCTTCGTAGGTGTTTGTTTCAGGTACACAATTTGACCAGAAAGGAAAATTCGTTATAATTATTGCAAATTGTAGCTTTATGCAGTAGTTTTTTCAATGCAATCTGAACAAAAACATTTAATTTATTTCTGATTTATGTAGGCACCTTTTGAAGCAGAAGCCCAGTGCGCTGCTCTTTGCAAAGATGACAAGGTATTGATCTGTGTTGTGTTCTTGTAATTTTTATTGTCATCTCAACAATGCAAAACCTTAAGATTTTTACTATAAAGTCCATGGTGCTGACTTTTTGTATGTCGTGAACGGTATATGCAGTCGCATCAAAAGATATGAACTCCTTAACATTTGGTGCACTCAAATTTCTGAGGCATTTGTTAGGAATACAGCATTTGATGGAGCCCAACTCCAAGAAATCTCTGTGTTGAAATTTACAAATATCCAAGGTAATGCCTTGTTGTGGAATTTGAGTTACTCTTGATTTATTGTGTTTTCGATATTTGGATATTTATTTCCAAAGAGTTCAAAAAAATAGGGCAACTTAAAAATAATACTGAATGGCTATGAATCTTTCTATACTCATTTATTACAAAAAAATAGTAATAAAAGAAAAAAAGTGAGAACAATCTTCTATCATTGATAAAGGTAATGTCTTGTGAAAGATTACATGTTTAAAATTATTTCAGTGTGACCTCATGCTTATCTCCAAAAAAAATATAAAAAACATCTGCGCACATACAGTTGTTTGAGCATCTTCTTTGGATTTATTTTTCAGTTTTTTGTAGTTTTCTCCTCACGCTATGAGGTACTTTTACTATTCAATTAGACATCATACTCTCCGTTCATTGATCATTAGCATCACTTCGAATTATTATAAATTCAAGGTCCATTCTTTGCACAAAGATTGTATATCAAGAGTGGGCTGCCTTAATTAATTAATTAATTGCTGAATTAATTTTAGGTTTTGCTTTAATTTACACTTTGATCTATATACAAGTCAAAGCGACTATAAAGGCTCAACCATATACTAACCTGAGCCACCAAATTCAGATCTTATATCACTGACCATAATTTTGTTTGTTGTATTGTAGATACTGGATGATTGTGACATTGAGATGCATAGAGTGAGTAGAGAGCTGGAAAGATTTTCAGTATATCATGGTAATGGCACCAGTTGTGGTGCCAGAATGACACAGAGGGAGACCTTGCAAACAATGGAGAGTATATTACTGACAGAGCCCAATCAAATGCATCATCCAAGAAGAAGACATCGCGAGGAAATGAGCGCCGGAGGCGAAAACAGAATAAGAAAAGCTGTGCTGACGTGACCGGGGAAGATGAAGATAATGGCAGCTTCTGATTTAACAATACTCCTCCTGTTGTACCAGACACAAATGTCACAAATACAACAGTAAGTTCATCATAATTTTATCCAGTTCCTCCATATTTTTATGTTGGTGCATGGATATCTCTCTCAGATTTATGTATGTTTGTCTATATATGTGTATGTATCTGTAAGAAACAAAATAATGTTCATGGTTCATCTTTGTTAATTCTTTGCTGGTATGTGATTTCTGTGGTTTTTGTTGTCTAAGTGCTCTATTTGCAATATTCATTTAATTATGTTTCAGTTTTTGATATAAAATTGATTAATTCAGTTTCAGTTCAGAGAAAATGAATGAGGGAAAGTTTGAAGCAATGGTCGCACAAACTGAGAAGACAAACGAGAGAAAGACAATCAACATAAATTGAGCCTGCCGAACAACATGGATTTTGAATCAATGGCCACCAATGAACCTACCTTCGAGTGGAAATGGTATAATAATTTCACATTATTTGATTTCAAAGTAGTGATTTTACTTACCTTGAGGCTTTGTTTGTTGGTACCAATTAGACCAGTTAATGAGAGCCCTCAATTAGTATTGTTGTGTTATGCCATGTTATACAGATCATTGGCATATAGCTAGGAGCTACTTAGCTCATACTATGGTATTATGAAAAATAATAAAAAAAGGAACATTGTCGTATGTTGGACTTTGTCCTGCTAAAAAAGGTCTTTTTTAAGAAAAAAATAAAGGCATTATGCTGAGGTGTTTTCATAAATTTTTTGTTAGTTCTATCTA
Organism: Eleocharis quinqueflora; assembly: GCA_964058865.1. Lineage (NCBI taxonomy): Eukaryota > Viridiplantae > Streptophyta > Magnoliopsida > Poales > Cyperaceae > Eleocharis > Eleocharis quinqueflora. The sequence continues at coordinate 54,460 of CAXKVX010000788.1, forward strand.
ATACATAATGTCCAGCTTTATTTTTAATGTCGATGGGTGAGGAATGCAGAATTTCCAATTTTGCCCTTCCAAATTAGTGCAATCTTTGGAAATGTAAAGATTGCAAGATCATAATTTCCAGTTTTGCCCTTATCCAAATTAACATCTGTCAGAGATATTTTTGCATGAATTTGCAATTTTTCTGGTAAAAATACAATAAAGATAGTAATTGTTAAATTTGCAATATTTGCATTAGGTGCTTAGTATTTGCTACAAAAATGCCCATCATGATGTTCAATGGATCATATCATCTGAGTACAGATCATCTTTGTTGTTTGCCTTTCTACATGATATCTTATGAAACTTGGGAGCTATATTAACATGCTTGCTTTATTTCATCAATTAGTATTGTAGTAGGCTCCTTTAATTTTTGTTGTAGGATGGTCTTTGTACCAATTTCAATTCATTTTTTGAAACTTAATGCTGTGTAAACAGTTCTATGTGTTTTAAATCAATGCCTATGGGCTTTTTCTCACAAAAGAAAGCTTCTCTTGCTCCCTGAAGCAAGTCTATGTTTGATCGTGACTTAAATGAGAAAAATGAACTTTAAAAGAAACTATTGGATGCTTTTTGTTCACAAATGTTGCTTTTAATGAAATGTCGAGCTTGGTTTGTACTTCACAAAATATGGTTTTTGGTGAATGTAATAGTTTGATTGAGGTCCATAGCCCAAATAATGTACTTCACAAAAATGAAATAAAGATAATAAAATGTAAATTCAAGTAAAGAAGTTTTGTACGTGTGTTGACGCACTCTATGATAATATGCCAACATGTGTCTAGAAGCTTTCTGTAATTAATTTGATCTAAAGAAACTATTATTTGTCTTAAGAAATTTGAGAAAAAAACAATGAAAATAATACTCACGATGTCGCTTTCTGTAACATAAGATAATTTTTAATTTGCGAAATTTTCTGCGCCTTTTTTAGGAGCGTTCTATGCGTCTTTAAATTTTGAACAGTCCGATTAAATTTCAATGAATCTGATTTTATAATACAAAAACTCTTATGACATCTAATCCAACGATACATATTTTAAAGGTGCAAAAAGCTTCCTTAAAAAGAGATGCAGAGAATACGATCCCTCTGCACCTCTCTGGAGCAGAGTAATAGTTAAAAAAACAAATTTACGTTTCAGAGCAAGTTTTTTACATTTGTGCAAAATGTAAATAAAAGCCCATGTTGTATTTGTGTGCCATACTATGATACTAATATACTATGGCACAGAAAAATTATGGATTTATGGCAGCCGATTTGAATTCCAAGTTGGGCCGGGTGATCTGAAACAGAGAGCAAATTCCATGACATCAGCATGACGTGGCAAATACATCAGCAACCCAACCACCCAAAACTATAGGCTCCAATATATTTATCCTAATAATAAATCAGATTATAATATTAGAAACATCGACATCAGAGTGGCAGCACAGACCAAGGTCGCATGGAGGAATGCCAAAGAAACAAAGAAACAAAGAAACTCTTACTCTAGCAAATAAATCAGGCGGTGACTTCATTCAATTCAATAGGATAGTCACAACTCACAACTGCACTGCACAAGCATGACCAAGATCCTGTTTTTCCTCTCAGTATCGTAGGATCAATTATTAACGACTCAGATTAATTCTTCTTTTTCCTCAATTTTCTCTCTTCAGATAAATCTCAGCTTCCGATCTCGAATCTGACAGATCAAAAGAGAGAAAACAGATCTTGTCATTCCAAATAGCGGATATGAAATCGCACGAGCATAACATGTGGTTGCTTGCTATACTTTTATAATTTTGAATTTTAAATATTAAAAAGTTTTGACCCTCCCATGTCAACCAGGACACGTCATCCGTACTATCCGTCCCAAGTCCCAATCCCCATCGAACGCGCGTCGAGACAACAACATTCACATGTTGTCCATCGTGGGGGACACCTATGTGGGCTAGTCAAACTAACAGTGCAGCTATATGGAAATTTGTGATGTACCGTGTACGTGTTATGTCAAAACTGGTAAGCAATTACGACATATTATTTGATTGGAGTAAATATATCAGTTTACTAGTGTATTGTATTTTAACATTTCAGCAGGAACTAAATAGTGACAAAAATGTTGGAATTAAGATGTTAAATTAAATAAATAAAATTTGAATTACGTATTATATGATTAATATATTAAGTTTTATTAATAATATTACGTTGAGTAATATAATATATGTCATATAAATATAATTAATTAAAAAATGATATTAGACATATTCACTAAAGTTTGAATACAAATACATATAAAATTAAAATAAATAAATTATATTTATTGATGGATCAATTGTAATTGATTTAAGTAATGTTAGTGTTAAGGTAAATGTCAAAAAATATTGTTTGAACTAATTTAATTAATTTTGAATCAAGAAATCAAACATAATGAGATCAGGAACAGATTTTTGCGAGTCGCAAAGATTTCCTTTCGAGCCGCAAGGATTCATTTCGAGAGGCAAAATTATTGCCTCTTTGGTTGATTCTTTCCTAACTTGTTGTGCAAGTCATACTATATTTTGTGTATACTTTTTGTGTATACTATATTTTGTGTACACACAAATATTTTTTAGAATATTTATTATTAATTACGAAATTCCTCCAAGATACGTTAGCACTAGTATATAAGCGCTATGTCTCCAAAGAATACGAGTGTGTTAGATGTGCATGTGTTGCACTTAGACTACATTGTTCTCTCCATTAAATGCAATTATCTCGACTCTCATTCGTAAGTCGGAGGAAAATAAAGAGCACTCGGATTCTTTTGGACCGTCAACAAACAACTCAAGGGACAAGGAAAGAATTCCAGCAAAGCGCAAACTTCTTCCATCTACAAAAAATTCAATAAGATTAAAAGTAAATTCATGCTTCCGTTATTTAGTTTACTACCTTAAAACTCTCACACATAAACTTGCAATTGCGATGTTTCAATTTGTTGCTAATACCTAATTGAATTGAACCAACAAAAAAGAGTAACAAATAATATTTTAAGGATCAAAGAAAGTTTAAGAACCAAACGCAGAAATTAGTGATACTTATATAAAAACCATTACGTAATTTACTCTTTAAATATATTAATTTGAAAGAAACTGAATAGTCTGAAACTTGAGTTACCTCAATCTTATAAGAAAAAATATCATTAATTTAATATTTATAAGTAGAAATTGCATCGCGGCGTATAGTTACTTCTTATTTTTTCGAAGAAATTTTTTTGTATTAAAAAAATAAACATCCACAATTATATTAATTTCAATCTGTTAAGTAACATTATTTTACTGAAATTACAATTCTATAATAATAAATATAATTATATTTCTTATTTTTTTTTAAAAACAAAGATGATTTATATGAAATGAGAAAGACGTGAAATTAATGTTATTAATCATTTAACTTAAATTAATGATGTGAAATTAATGACCTGTCAGATGTTCGATAACCTCGACACACGTAAAATACAAATTAAATAGTAAATGACGCATCAGAATGTCAGAAAAGTTAAACATGCAGTATAAACATCATATATGCTATATTATATAGCTTCAGTTCTATGATGTTTAAGATTAAATGGCACAAAGAATTGCTCGTTTTTAGAAAAAAAAAAAGTAAAGAAAAATGAAAACAGGCATTTTAATAAGTAACACTCTTATGCACATTCAGATAGTCTGCACTTCTCAAATCTCACGCCAAATACATATACGGATACGGTAGAAGGCAACAAGGACTACTAATCTCATTAACCGTCACTGCACAAAATACAACATCAAACCGATCAACAGAAGATCTGACAATTCTCCTGAAGATAGAAGATGAGATCACACGTAGGCCCATCAATCATCAATCGTTTAATTCTTTTTCGTTTCGTTTCGTTTCATGACAGATAAAACAATTATAACCAAAGAAATTTTTTCGTTTAAATAACAAAACGATTAACGAAAATATATTATTTCGTGATGGTTTGTTTCGTAGTTTTGTTTGTGACTGTATTTTGTTAGAATTATTTTTATTTCAAAAAAAAAAACTATGTTGAGAGATGATACGAATGACTGCTTGAATGAGAAGATGAATGATTTGATTCTGCTGTATGATTAGAATCGTTCATCACTATTTTTTAATTTACTTTAGCGTAGATGGATGAAAAGCGGAGAGAATGAGTTTGCTCGTTTTGTTTCGTTTTGATTGGTTTTTAACGAAATAAATTTTTTTAGTCATTCATTAAACAAAATGATTAACGGAATTACTCGTTAGACATGTCTAATCACACATTTTACACGTATCGCAATCGGCCGTTAGATGAATGGCACATGTCCGTACACCTCAGCTCACCTTCTTTGACCTGATTGATTGATCTCCGTCCAACACTTTGACATCTTGACTTAAACTTTTTTCAAATAATGAGAAGAGAAGAGAAGAGGAGAGGAGAGAGAGAGAGTAGCGCTGAAGCGGCATGACATGTCATTATCCCTTCCGTTTCTCTTTTCAATTTTGATTTTTTGACCATCTAGAATACCTCCTATTAAGCATTATTGATTTTTGCGTACTACTTGTTCCAACTATTTCTTTATTTTCCACTAGTATTAATTAATATTCTAAGAGTAACATGAGTGGTTATTTAGTATTTGGAAACACCTCCAATGGATGATGATTAGTGTTAAGTTCATGTCAAGCTGCATCTTTGCATTAATTGATAATTTTATTGGCAAGTAAAAAAAATTCTGCATAACTATTTGAAGTTCAGTCACAATCCACACATAAAATATTATCATGCTACTTGCTACTTTGCAGTAATTGTATAGTCTATATTGTACCACCTACCTTTATTTTGTTAATTTTATTGCTTAATTAGCCACTTGTTTCCACACCACACTTATATTATATCGTAGTATATAATTATATATATAGGTGCTTATAAATATTAAACAGCAAACATGATTAATACTTGGATTTTTTTTATTATTTATCTGGGCCCTATAAATGGCTAAAACATCAACTAATCATGGAAAATTAGAAAGAAAATACAAAAGGTAATGCAGAGAAATACTCTAGTAAACTAACAAGGTTGCAAATCATCAGTAATTTGTAAATTAATACTAATAACAAACTCCTAATAAACAAAAACTACAGAGAGAGTTTGCATGGCCATCCGATCCCATTGATTATACACACACCATGGGAGGAAAAACTAGAAACCAGCGCTTCCCAGAAAAAAAAAACAAGGAAATATCTCTTACTGTCATCTCACAGAATCATTCCCCATGACTCCAATGTAGGAAAGCTCATGCCGGATTCAAACCCGAATCCGGTACTAGTTCTCTCGACCCGCAGCGGTGCAGCAAGCCCGTTCTCTCTCGCCTGATTCAGCATATGTGCTGATGTGTCCAGTGTCGGCAAGAGACAACCCTGTTGCATCATCGCCGGCATCCTTTGCGGTTCTGGTTTTACTAGTGGCGCATCGACCAAACCCGGTTCAAACCGGATCCCGGTGACTTGTTGCACCATCTGTCTGAAATTAGTCGGATCTGCATTTATGTACATGGTCTGACTCCGCTTACTAGCGCGGGATTTTCTCTTCGTGACCCTACCCGAGGGAGCAAGTGTTGTCTTAACGGGTGGGGTTTCGGGAGGCGGCGTGTGGTCGACCCACTGGATGGTGTTGAGGATCGAATCAGAGGTGGAAATGGAGGAGGAGGAAGGAGAGTTGATGGCGGTGGTAGGTTCGGAAATGGAGATCTGCAGTGCCTTAGTGAGAGCCTCGTTGTCTCGCGCGAAAAAGGTGGAATGGAAGGGAAAGAAGGAGTCGAGAACAGAGGAGCTATCTATACCCGCCATGGAATTCAAATTAAATTGATTGAGCGATTGATTGATTATAGATTGTTCAGGTATGGTTTGAGGGGGAAGAGTAAGTGAGGTGCTTTGTGACTTGTGAGGAAGGATGATGAATAAAGTGAGAGATAATTGGGGGATTCGTTCGGGTTTTATAAAGAGAGGAAAGAGTGGGAAGCAAGGAGGAGAGATTTGATCGAGAGCTCTCTTGAGATTCTCTGAGGAGTTGTACAAGTAGGATAAAATGTATCAAATTGTGATGCTTAGGAGACGGTGATTCGCTACAAGAGCAGGTTATATGGGAATGTATTTTGGTGAATAAGGGGAGATAATAAATAGGCGATGTGGGAAGAGAAAACGCGTCAAGGGGACATGTGGCGAAACAGTGAAGAAGGAAAGGCGTACCGAGGAAGCAAGCAGTGATACTGGCATTGTGCTGTGCTCAACTCCGGTTCGGTGGTGAGCTTATCACATGTTAGCGATCTACCGCGCAGTAATAATTTAACGGTTCGGATCTCTTGCGTGGCATCATAGTTCACTATAAATGTAGGAGATATGTTTTATAAAATTTGTTTGCACGAATTTTGATGCAAATTAAGGGTAGGTGATCTGATTTCCACATGTTAGGATCTTCTGAGAAAAACATGTGAAGGACTTAGTGGGGTGAGTTACTGACGAAAGACGAAGTGGAAGGGTTAATTAATATTGATTAGTTTGGATGCCAGTGGGTTGAAACAGAATTAGCTTTTCAGCCTGTTGAACAATTGCTCAATAGGAATATATTAAATACTAAAAGATGAAGTAATAAATAAGTGTGCCTTGAGAGATAAGCTTCCGATTTTTTTAACAAGAAATTCAATTAATTAATTATATTTAAACAGAAAGATTACTTAAAAAAATTTAAATATAAAAAAGACCGGCGTTGACAACACTGACTTTTTGGCAAAAGCCAAAAGACCAGGGTTGTCAATTCTGACCTTTCGAAAATTTAAGTTTACAGCTACTTTTCCTTTGATTTTTATTAATAAAAATATTATTAATTTAATTGATTAGTTAGGTTATATTGAGGTATTTTTAGTAACAATTTCGGTTATGTTCGTCGAGATCGTAAATAGTTTATTTTTGTCATCGAAAGCCATCAAGTTGTAGGTATCCGAGTCTACTTTCATTGCGTCGAGTCTGATTTGCGATCGGAGAAACAAGCGATTCAAAATTAATTCAGACGCAAACTCATGATAAAACGTGACTAATTAAGGCATAAGTTGAAGATATAGTCAAATTTGGGATGCATATTCTTCCGATCGTAAATCAGACACAACGAGATGGAAGTACGCTCAGATATCTACATGTCGATGACTTGTGACGAAAAAAAGTTAATTACGATTCCGGCGAGCGTAGCTGAAGTTGCTACAAAAATATATTAAGTATGATTAGCATTTTTTCTACAAACTTCAGCTACTCCTGTCGAAATTGTAATTACTCTTTTTTTATTGTGGCAAGTCATCGAGTTGTAGATATTTGAGCCTACTTTCATCGCGTCGAGTCTGATTTGCGATCGGAGAAACAAAAAATAATTCAAATGCAAACTCATGATAAAAATGACTAACTAAGACATAAGTTGAAGATGAAGCAAATTTGATATGCACACTCCTCCGAGCACGAATCAAACTCGATGTGGTGGAAGTAGACTCGGATATCTACAGCTCAATGACTTGCGACAATAAAAAAAACTTAATTACGGTCTCGACGAACACAACTGAAGTTGTTACAAAAATTAACCTAAATACAACAAACTCATAAATTAAAATATTAATGTTCACTACTAAAGGTAAAATATTTGTATAACTAACCTGAAAAACAAAGAATAACATTTATAACTCTGAATTCAAATATTTGGCAATAATGACTTTATTTTTAAACGTTCATGTTCGCATGTTAACATATAGACATGTACTTTGAAATAATGACTTTATTTTTAAACGTTCATGTACTTCAAATTTCTTTTTGTTCTATTTGAATTTAAGTGCTCTCCGATTGCATGAGTATAAATAATACGTCTGAACGTAAATTATAAAATAGAGTCATTATTGTCAAAGATTTAAATTTAGGCCATAGATGTTAATATTTATTTTTTTAGGTTAGTTTTGAAATTAATTCATATTCAAATCAAAAATTTGAATGGACGTTATTCACAATACCGTCAATTTTGCATTTTTTGTTTGGACGGTGTTCACAACACCAGTCTTTTCAATTTTTATAACTTTTTAAATACTATTTCTGTTTAAAAATAATTTATTTATTTATTTTCCAATTATAAAAAAATGGGGATAAGCTTGACCCATAGCAGTCTATGCAAGTAAACTACAAGTCTACAAGACTGATTTGAAAATGTAGAATGTGGAATGCTGCTAAGAATAAAAAGAAGGAATAAATTATTTTTATGCCCAGCTCATTAGTTGTACGGACGATTTATTTCCTAGAAGAAACATTAAAGAAAATTCCAGTCTAGAAAATTTGTACTTAAAAAAATGCATCAAATCCATTGTTCGTTGAATGCATGGAACTGTTGGTGTTAGTTTTGATTCAGAGCCTGGTATTGCTAAACCAAGTTGGTGGGAATAAATAAAACAAACTATGATAATAATAATAAATACAACCGTTAAGATATGATGGGAAGGTTGTTTCATTATAAATTGTTATTCCAAAATAATAAAATATGAATTAAATTAGAAACTTTTGCTTATATAAAAATGCTCATAATTAAGGTATGTTACTTGTAGGGTTGATATATTTTGTTAAAATACAGCCGTACAGGTCATTGACGTCAAGACGCGTTGTCAGGGTCTGAGTGGGGCCCACCTTCCATACATAGCATGAGGCAGTATTAGATTCTCAGATCTGAGAACCTGATTAACCAAGCAATCAATTTTCAATGAGCTGTGATTCACTCGAACAAACCCATAATGGAAAAAAAAATAAAAAAAGATAACATGGCATGTTACCTTTTTAGTGTAAACTTGACTTGGTCAAAAGATAATACTTGAGTGGATAGTGTAGTAAAAAAGAGTGGCGATGAATTTCCAACGAGCTCTCGTGATATTAAAAAAAAAAAGGTGTTAGTTGTTATAATATGTTCACATGACTTTTAGTTTTAAAAAGGAAAAGAAGATTTGCTGACGATAAAAGAGATGGTTATCTTTTGTGCAGAAAAGGTTTGTGGGGACACTGGAACTAATATTTTTGTTATCTTTTTTGAGTGATGATAAAAAGTTTGTGGGTCAGAATAACTAATCTCATTTGCAAAATGGATTCATGATGATGATGAATCATCTATTTATGGGGTTCTCGGATATTATTTTTTCTTTTTTATTATAGCAAAAAGAATGTTCTTTTCTTTTCATTTTTATTATAACAAAAAAGGAATCAAGACAGATTGATGTATAATAAAGTTGCCTTGGCGGTGACTTTAGAGAATTTTTTGGTCGAAATATATATTATTCTTATAAAAAAGTAGGTCGAAAATTAGGCTCCGGTTTACATAAAATATAATGAAAATAACATACAGGGTAAAACAGCATAGAATATCTATACTTTCAAAGGAAACATAAATTATACAATATTGCTAAAGTAGCTTGATAGCTATTGTAGTGACATATCTAATTAATGCATAAAGAGAATGAATGTGAACAAATTTAAAAGAGTATAAAGACGGGTGTGTGTCGGCCGACTTCAATGACACATTGACATTTCAATCTAGATCGTTATTTCTTTTACCGTCATGATTTGAGCAGTTTATTGTTTGATTGGATAATATGTTACAAATTTTCTTGCGATTTTCGTGTAGAAGTTTGAAATTTGCTAAATTACTTTGTGTCGCACTCGCCACATGAATCTATCGTATTGTTCTATTCATATTAATTGTGTATTTTTATTATTATATTTAATGCATTATTAATTATGCTCTTTTTATTAATTGTATGAATATCAAAAGTCACTCATTAAATGTATGAATATATTTTCATACTATATACATATAAAATATTTTATATTATATATACATATATAGATACATCATATACTATAAATAATATTATACGTATATTTTCATACTATCTACATATAATATATTTCATACTGTATATATTTTTTATATCGCATTATATTCAATACTGTAAAACATTTATATAAATCATATTATGTATTTTCACATCATATACTATAAATATTATTATGCGTATATTTTTCATATCACGCGTATATAGTTCATATAACTCACATGCATATTACTCATATAATTCATGTATTATTTTCCTATCACATATATATAACTCATATCTTTGTCATAAAATAATTCATAAAAGTTATGTATATAAAATAATATAAAAATAATTTATAAAATTTTATGCATATATTATCAGTTCTAATTGAATTGAAGGAAGCTCAAATTTCAGATATAGTAATGATAAAATTGTATCGTATCAATTTTTTTCCTAAATTTACATATACACATATTGAATATTAAATAAATAAAAATAAAAATATCACACCCTAAGTTGGACGTTGGTTATTAATTTTGTCACATTAGCAGATAAAAACAATTTCACAAATGACATAAAATAAACAAAGAGCGGTGTTATGGTGTTTCGCGAAGTACAAAGTCTCTTGTGTTTTACACTCATATTTCGAATTACAAAGTTCAAATTATCGATCCGAACGGTTAAACATGATCTCTGTGAAATCTCTTCAGTAATCAAATTTTAGAATTTTAGAATTTTATTGTTATTTTTAGATAGAAAATTTATTGATCTAATGATTTTTGGATCATCCAATATGAATGGTTTTTTGTCTATCTTAAAAAAGCAAAAAATTATAAAGAATGTAAAATTCGGTTACAAGGAAATTGCAGTATAGAAATTAGTTCAACGGTTTGAACCGGTCGTTTAGAGTTTTAAATTTGTGATATGAATGTGAAACACAAGCGCCTTTGTACTTTGCGACACAATGCAGCCTCTTGTACTTTTGAGTATCATCCTTCGATACATAACTATTGTAATTCAGATTATCACCAAAACAAAATCAAGACTCTCCCATCTAGAAGAAGATTTAAATGTACAATTTTGTGCCGACGCATTTCTATTCCATCCATCCAATGTTGGAGATGATCTACCCAACATGATCAAAACTTAAAAGGTGATATAGCCATAAAGGTCCCAGAAACCTTTTTAATGCTACTCTCTCTCAAAAAAAAAAAAGGAGAAGAAAAAAACAGAGAGATATTGCATCTTTTTGTTGTTGATGACATTATTTTTGTACATCTTGAATTACTGGAGAGTACACCTACTAATCTATCTATCTTTCTTTCTCTTTCTATTTTTAGACATTACCTTACCCATTTTGTTTCAACGGCTACCAATGCACCACTTCACTATCTATTAGTTACCACTTAGCATGATTTCACACCTTCCTCTTGAAGTTTCACATTGCAACTTTTCAGGAAGAAGAGCTAGAAAGCTAAATCAGAGGTCTAGATTGAAGCACTGTGTACTGTCACCAAAAGGAATCAAGTTCAGTCTCGAGTCGTCGTGTGTGGTTTCTCTCCAACACGTTTCTTTGAAAGAAGACAGAAACAGGCAGTGCTATTGTAATTGGAGACATTTGTGTTGTACAGTGTGAAAGCCTAAATAATGGTTTGACGATATTTCTTAAAATAAGATATGTTTTTTTTGTTGATATATATATAAAAACATATAATTCAAGTGTATAAGAAATGAATCTACATGAAAAAAGTTATTTTGGTTTGAAAAATTAATGTTTCCTTTTATATAAGTTTGAAGTTTAAAAGAAAAATTAGACATACTTTTTATACATATTTATAACATGATTGTATTTCAAATTTCATGTAGTTGACATATCATTTGTATTTCATCAAAAACTATTAATAATAAGGTGCTGTAAATTTCATATAGTTCGAATGTACAAAAATACTTTCAAATTTATTATCAAAAGCCATCAAATTTCATGCAACCTTTTAACGGTGAATAATCAATGATCCACGATAAAATATGAAATGACATTCAAATCAAAATACAACAAATTTAAAAGTTTTAGAAAGTGTCTACAATTTTTTTTTCCTATTTGATGACCTTTTTATTAATTTTTTTGAAGTCTCATTGTCAAGATTGTCTAAATAGCCATTGTCAAGTGATCCCGCCTCTCTTACTATTTGTTGTTATTATTAGTAGTATTACTATTGCTATGTACACTATACGACTATTTTTATTATTATTATTATTATTATTATTATTATCTACATTTTTTATTACTTCAATTGATATTCATCTCCAACCTACTCTAACTTTAATTAGAAGCTTTGTTATTTTTTTATTATAAATTATTATAGTAGAATGAAAAGACCGATATTTTTTCTTATAAAATTTGTTTTGTTGATTGAATTGAACGACTAAAATTAATTTTTGGACCTGAAAAAGATAAGATTTCTCTTCATTTAAATGTTCGTAAATAATTCTTTTTACTAGATTTCGAACATGCACCCGTAGTCCCGTACCCAACTATAATATCAGTGGCGGAGCCAAGATAGTTTGACAGTGGTGTCAAATTGTCAATTAGAAAGAATTTTCTGAAAACTTTTATAAAAAAAAAATTTATAAATAACTTTCTACGAATCAATTTTTCATTAAGAATAATGTTAGAATCAATTGCATTCATTAATTATCATTAATAATAATGTAATTCTAGTTAGATTTAATTCCTCCAAAAGTTCTATGAAAATTAAGTGGGATGAAATGATTTCAAATTGCCTTACTATGTTGCTACTGTGAAAAACTGAACAAGTGCCATAATAATCACTCAACAATGATGATTACGAAAATGTGAGCTCTCACTTTTTAGTATATATTTTTATTATTGTTATCTTATGATTCAAAATTTCAAATATAAGGCTTTGCCTTTACATCATGATTTTTGCGCACTCCCATTTGCAGCCGATTTTTAGTGCATAACAGAAGCTCTGTGCAGTGATTTCCTTGTTGTCGATCCATTTTTTCTACGTAGAATTGAAAGATCCGATACAATCCAAGGAAAGGTACAATTTAGAAAATGAAACGACAAAACTCAACAAAGAGATCAGGAAGAGTGGCTAGGAGAGTTGAACTTGCAACTCTCAATTCAGCATTAGTTTTCACGTTTTTATCGATTCGATTGTCTAATTTGAAATGAATCTGACCGCATTGAGGAAAATTTGAAATTAACACGCCTCTCCCTTTCTCTCTCGACCTATGAAAAATATCAAAATTTCTTGTTTCAAATTATATTTATAATAGTATGACAATAATAATAACAGAATTTTGAGAGCAAGGCCCTCATTTTTTTTTTGAAAAAACAACCGGTGACAGGTTATGTTATCATTTAGTTATTTATTTGGGACTTACTACCAACACTTCTTAACGCTCCCCTTATACGTTATCCATTAGAAAAAATAGCGCTTAGCTTTCGTTCCAATTTCGCTCTGTTTGTCCCGCTCTTGTAACGATACGCTCTCCTACACGTATTTATATTTAGGACTAAAGTTTTTATATTATAATTTTTTAATACAAATACTCGCAAGTTTCAAATAGTTGAGACTTGCAGGTTTCGATATAAATATTTACTTGTTATAATATAAAGACTTGTAGGTTCTGATATAAAGATTTGTAGGTTCCAATATTCAGACTTGTAGTTTCTAATATAGAGATTTGTAGCTTCCAATATTAAACTTTTGTGTTATAATATATATACATTCTTATTCTAATATAAAAACTTACAGTATCTAATATAGACACTTGTTTATTCTAAATATAAATATTTGTAGTTTCTGACTTCTTTATTATAATATAAAGATTTGCTTATTGTAATATACTTGTTCTTATATAAAAATTTGTAGATTTGAATATAAAGATCTATTTTAAAATCTTATGAAAGGCTTAACAGATTTGAGAGAAACGAGAGAAGTGAGAGAGAAAAGAGACAATGAAGATGAGAGATAAGAAAGGAGACAAATGGAGGCAGGCGAGAAAGTGGAGAGGAGAGAGAGGAGATGAGAGGTGAGAGAAGAGCATCGAGTGGAGAGGAGAGGTGGGTGGGAGAGCGAGAGGAACGATCGGGGAGCAGAGAGGAGCAACAAGAGAGGAGATGTGAGCGGAAGCAGGAGGGAGAAAGGAGTGCGGAGAGAGAAAAAGCGATTGCATTTTTTTTGGTCTTCTAACGAGAACGCAAGAGGGAGCAGAAATATGAGATGATATAATTACTATATTTACTTATAGAAGTGTGTAGTAATGTTTTCATTTAATCGATGGGTCAGAATATGTTATTATTTTTAGCAAAAAAATGGGTTTTATTATTCACATCTTTACCATTTAAGAAAAATGGACGGTTCAAATCGATTTTAATTTAATTGAAAAGCTTTTTCAAAGAAATAAAGTTAGTTAGTTAAATCCAACGGTTCAAATATGAAAAAGAGTCCTCTTTTTCTCGTGTCGAAAAGTAAAAGTGAGTGATACTGATTTCAATCCTTTGTTTAATAGCCTGAATCTGCTATCCTTACGACTGATAGAGATAAATTGCACGGTCTGATTTACTCTATTCAATGGACCAATAGCTACAGTGTCTATTTGACGACAATGAAGTAGAGTCCATATCTGCTGTTATTCTTGGGGATAACAGCACCATGTTATCCTCTAATTCGACCGTCAGATTTTCACGCAGATGAACGGACGATCCAGATGAACTGCACGGGACCCGATGTATTATATATTTTAACCGTTAGATAAAAAATAGACGGTCAGATCTGAGAAAAACATAATCATATTATTCTCCAGAATAACAGCAGTTATGAATTCTAATGAAGTATGGTAGTGAAATACAAATAATTGGCAGCAAGCTCGAAGCCAAATTTTTCTTTGGGTTTTAGTACTCTTATTTTATAAATTAATTGTACTTAAAAAAATTAAATGTCAGTTTTGATCGACAATTTTGATTTAATATTTTCATTTTCTTTTAATTAGATCATGAATACAAAAACATTTTCACTTCTCTTGTAATGGGTTGTCGTCGCTGAGTTTGTTGGAGGAACAATTTTATAAGACACATTATTCGGCTTACCATTTGACTATCTTGATATATTAACTTAAAAGGATTTTAAGCTTGTCTAACATTGCTTGAAATGTTATGAGTATACACAACGGAGGAATATCGGTACATAGTGAAATTTAAGTTGTGTTGAAAGCAAAATAAGCACATAAGTTAAACTAAATTATGATGGAATGAAACAGTAAAAAGAAACTAAAATACATAGATTGTATATAAAAAATTGGCGTCAGATAGAAATGCATGAAAATTAAATTTCACGTGCCATAATCATTATCTAAAATTAGGATTTAGGAATAGTTCTATAGTTCTATGATTTTTCGTTCAGAACTACAAACGTAGGACCTAGGTTTAGACTAGAGTTGTTAAAACGGATCGGGTACCCGCGAGTCTAACCCGGGCGGATTCATGGGTCCACGGATTTGACGGGACGGGTTAGCACGGGTTTGGTAGATTAGGGGGCAATCCGACCCGTGGTAAACCCGCACGGATTGGACGGGCACGAGTTTGGGCGGGTCGGGGAGGGGCGGAGCGGAGCGAGTTCCCGCCTGATTTTTTTTTTATGAATTTTTGAATTGAAAAAATTGAAAAAATTGATAAACCTTCCAAAAAAATCCGATTTGGCACGGGTTCGGGCGGATTTGACACGGGTTGGCACAGGTTTGGCATGGGTCGGACGGGTTCACACGTATTTGGCACGGGGTTGGCACGAGATTGGAATGGGTTTGGCACGAGTTTGGCACGGGTCGGACGGGTTTCCGGCGGGTTTGCCACGTGACGAGTCGGGTCGGGTCGCGTCGCGTCCCGAGTTTGACGGGTCACAGGTTGGAACGAGTTCCCGAAAAAATGGACTTCCCGCCCCGCCGTAGATCCACATATTTTTTTTTTCACGGGTCGAGTCGGTCACGGGTCTAAACTAGAGTCTAACATGAAACGAGTCTAAACTAGAGTTCTCAAAAAACCCGCACGGGTTGACTCGGGTTGGGTCGATCACGAGTCAGATCACAAGCGGATCAACTCGTGTGGGTTTTTTGAGAACTCTAGTTTAGACTCGTTTCATGTTAGGCTCTCTCCAATTGCCATATAATTGGTACTATTTTCCAGGGAAATTGAAAATTCACTCAAGAAACAATACCAATTGTGTAACAGTGTAGCTTTTAGCTGTTATTATTATTAGTGTATTACTATCACTATTGCTATTATTATTACTATTGATTATATTATTATTATTATTATTATTATTCACGTTGATTTTTTATTACACTGATTGGTTTTCGTTTCTAACAAAGTCGTCGTCGTCCTTACAAAATAGTAAGTTGTCCTAATGGTCATGTTTTTCATTACATGGATACATGTTAATTTAAGTTTCGTACGACTTGGATGAAATTTTGTAATGTTGATTACGTTATATAAATTTTTGACTTGTAGCGAGCTAATATAATATAAGTGAATGCAACCATTCGAAACAATTTTTGCGTGCTTTAATTTTTTTTGCTCGTACAAGGAAGTCAAATGGGCCAGTTTTATAATAAGCAGACTATCATTTTCAAATCGTACAATTAATTTCAAAACAAAGACAAAATTTTAGAAGCCACTTTTATTTCTCTTCACCACAGATCAGTTCAGTCATGCATTTAACAAAATCTGAAACTAATACAAGTTTTCTTTTTGACTAAAAGTGAGGATTATCCGTATGTTTCATTGAAACAGAAAAAAAAATACAGCATATATCACATACCAACACGACTTGGTACATGAAAAAAATGCCCCTTTCCTCTTCAGTCTGAAACTAATACATGTATCGCAGAGAATGATTGTGTTCCTAATAAATGAGTTGAACAAAAAGACAAAGAGGCATTGAGTTCCGAAAGATGGAATAAGCATTTGCAATAACTGAGATGACAAGAAAATTGCTTGAAAGACAGAATAACCAGTCACAAAACTCGGGAATTAGAGAACACAAATATTTATTATTACAAAGTATGCTGTCTACAAAGATAACTTAATAAACAACAAACAACAAGATATGTTCAGTTACAAATTACAACTAATGGATTGATCTACTACAGATACTCCAAAGATCAACAAATATCCTGATCTGAAAGAGTCTAACAGAACATTAAACAAAACAGGCATTAAACACCAAAAATGTAGAATAAGCATTTGCAATAACTCAAAGACTGAGATGACACAGCAAAATGCTCAGAAGAGAATTTACAGGAGCAATAGATAAAGAAAGAAAAAGACATAAGCTTAGGTACATAAATAATCAAACTGTACAATAAATATGCGCATCACAAAATTATGCCTATTCCTACAAACCTAATTTGCTATAAATTGTTAAAACAATTAATTAATTAGATCTATTCAGTTAGAGCTAACGGACTGATCTCCTGATAATACACTTCCCCCAGAAGCGGCAGAGCCGGTTTGGGTAGAGCTGGCAGCACCTCGTATTTTCTGTATCTGCCTCAGTCTGAAAACATCCTTTGGCAGCTGTCGGCTCTGCACTGTGCTTGTGTCATCCTCATCTTGCCCTTAATTTGAAAAAAAAGAAGAGTAAATAAACAAATTAGAAAATAGAAGCAAAAATTTACAATAAACAAAGCTATTCTAAGAAACAGTTGACAATAGGACTCAACTGGGCAATTTTATGGAATGCCCTCATTTGAAAAAAATGTTCTAACAAAATGCTCTTCTTCCAAAAATAAAATGACAGATTGCCCTTGTGGGACCCCAACCTCCTCTGTTTCTTAAATTTTCAGCTTATATTGTTTGTATGAGAAGGAAAAGCATGATGCTTTTATATTTAATATGGACCTCACAAGGGCAATCTATGAATTTTTTTGGAGAAAAAGGCATTTTGTTTGAATATTTTTCAAGTGAGGGCATTCCATACAATTTTATTGGTCAGGTTAAATCTAACACATCAACCACCTACTTATATCAGATACTCATACAGATATACAATACATACCAGATTCATATCTGATTATTGTAATCACTATCGACTTGCAAATACTAACTGAACGCTCAGGACAAGGTTACATGAAGTGGGGATGCAATGAACGGTGAACCATGACTTTAAACCTAGCTACTCAGGATTAAAGAAGGAGAGGACGCTTCTCTCTTTTCTTTGGCATCTCTTCTCTCTCGCTCTCTGACGATGTAAATATCAAATTTGTTGTGCCTGGCTACTTCGGCAAGTTTTGTTCTCTGACCAGCGGACAAAACTGTAAAACTTACCTTTTCACCTAGAAGAGAATGAGTTTGGTAGAAAATTTAGATTTCACCTAAAAATATGGGCTTTAAAAGTTTTAAATGTTCAACACAGAAACTTAAAAGTAGCTTTCCAAGAACATCACTGATGGATACTATGGAAAGTAGCAAATTAATAATAAATAACATTATTGTCTGCACGATTTCTAATTTTCACAAGGTCATGTTATATGCTCTAACAGGTCATAAATTAAATGGTAGAAAACTCTGTCATATTATTTTCACAAGGTCATCTTTAATACTATCCTTCTCTAAACAAAGCCTTTAGTCCCAAACAAATTGGGATAGGCTAGAAATGAAACCCAATCTGAATAATGATCCAAATTAAAGAAGAATGATCAATTTTATAACCATAATCATAATCATCTTCCTCAAATTATTAATTTTCTAGCACATTATTCACCTAACAATTGAGACCGTGTTCGAACCTGTTGACAATATCAGGTTTCTATTTTGTAAGATTTGCACGGGTATAAATAAGTTTGTATAATGTGCACTAGTTTGTGGTACACTTTATTTAATGCCAAAATATATGTTAAGTACTAATTAGTTAAAAACTAAAAACTTCAATTGTTCATAAAAAATTCATATGCTCTTAGATTACTACATTTCTTTCTGCATATATAATTTATAATTATATATCTGTACATAAAAGATGGATTAAACAATAATACATGGGATATAACCATTTGTATTCTAGTTTTTCAGAAAAGATGGGTACTGCACAGTACCTGAGTACATGCAATCATTGAGCGAATTAATTACAAAATTCAAGTTCAAAGAAAATTCTACAGCTAAAAAAAATCACCCTTCATTGCCACAAAATTAATCAAATCCAGACTTAATGGGAAATCAGACCTAGGTATGAACACAACCAGAAGACGATCCAACATAACTATTGTAACAAACTATATATGTTTTGTGCTTTGAACTCTATTCTTACAAAATATAAGCTAAGATATATTATTCACCAAACTATTACATAGTGTAATTACTTTAGTTCACCAACCTAAGAAAAAAGAACATTAGATATGTGACTGTAAAACTTCATAAAACTGAGAAAGTATTGAGACGAGACTAAAACTCCATCAGTATAACAAAAGGGACCTAACTGCTACATCAGGGGCAAACTAAACTTCATTAACAATCATAGTCACAGGTACCGGTATGAAGATACAAAGTGGTGCCAATACCTATGAGTAGGAAATTGTGTTATCACGTTTATGTAAATTATAACTCCTCTCTTTGATGAAATATGCTGACATTTAGCCACGTGGCCTTCAAAGGAGAATTTGTCAGGACCTTTCCACCTCATTCTTTTTCTGAAGTTTCTCACAAAACAAGCGGTGATCCAGAATGAGATTACAAATGAAAACTGACAATGGATGATAATTTTTACTGGATAAATCTCCAAAGAGACCATTAGCATGATTTTTTTTTAACTCCTGGCCGGACTCATTTGTAAAGAAAGAGGCAGTGAGAGAGAACTGCCCATTTTAGGAGTCCCATCATAGAACAGCCCTCAAGAGACCAACCAACAGCAAAATCTGATTTTGGTGGTAGAGGCCAGGAAAACTAGAATGGAGAGGAAAAATAAAAACTTTTTTCTCACTGTAATGCCATGCCTATTGGGGCTAGCAAAAGATTAGAGACAGAGACAACTTTTTTGTAACTTCGCTAGCAGGTCTGACCTATTAAAAGCGAATCGGCTAATCCCACGATACATATCCTAGTGCAAATTGTATATCTGACCAGAATGATACCAATGATACACGAAGACGTTGACAAAGTCCACACAATGCTTCGCTAAGCCTATGTATTGTATCATATAGTACGAGTCGTATCATATGATATTAACCACAATGCCTGCTCTTGCTAATATGTATCATATTGTATTGTATAATTTGTATCATACGATACAAACCACAGTGCTTGCTCTTTTTAATTTGGAGACGGTATCCTTTCATCTAAGAAAGCTGTTATTTGGGTTCAAAGTGCCACATGGATGTTTCTTTATCAGGGGGTTGTGTTGTCACTCAAATATATTTGAAAATCAGCCTCGAGTGATTTAAGCCCACTACGTATTAGGGTGGTATAGTACCAATCCTTGCATACTTTTTCTGCTCTTTTTGGATTCATTTTGTGTGATGGCCCAAGTTGCACTAAACAGTAAAAGCAGATAAACTAAAATAAAAGAAATTTTGGTCTCAATATTATAAGAAAAGAACTTAGAAACAGAGGGAGGAGACATTACTTTCATTGTTCTTCCGCTTTCCCAGTCTATTAATAGATCCATTCTGGTTCATGCTTGAAGCAGGATTTGCAACTGGCTGAGTATTGGCAGAAGCTGCTCTACAGGCTGGTATAGAGCTCTGTGACAATATCGACAGTACGAAATCAACATCTGGCACCACTCCTGTTTGTTTATCAAAGACACTTATAAGAATGATTCCAGTAGCAGTATAACATTAACAGAAGTAAAGATTCAGGAACGATGCAATAAATATTCAAGGAGACTAATTACAAAGTGTTGAAGTGTTTAATTTTTAGTACTACGAATATATCAGTTGTTCATTTTGTTATCCTTTGTTTGCCTTCCTCTTTTGGTGGTGAGTTGTTTTTGCTGTGCCCTTGTGTGTGGGGTTGGGTGGCTGTGCACAATTTAATTGGTAAAGTGTGCTTATATTATTTTATCACACGTAACAAAGAGAAACAAAAATGAATTATTGAAAATAACAAAAGAGGAACCCTTGAATACCACCTTCAACTGGAGGCAAATTCATGATGAAGGCTTGCAGTGGATGAGAGCACAATTTAAAAAATTCATCTGTTTCTGCCGAAATTGTGCTTCCAGGCATCATAACCCCCAAGTTGGAGACATCAAAGTTTGAGGCACTTGGAAATTCTGGCCCTGAAAATAAAAAATATCAACAATTAAAAACAAGACATATTTCAGGTACAACAAAACTTACAAGAAGCCGAAAGAAGATAAAAACTAAACAGAAAGAGTATTCATGTACTGACAGGTACATGTGAGAACCTCACCCAAACAGAAGCTTGATTAGAGGTAACACGGGTTTTGGATTCAGATTAATCACAGGCAAGCTTTGTGTTATAGGAGAATTAATCAAATCTCCTAATACACTATTTGTTGGCTGATAAGCCATATATAACCCATCCAGTATTATTAGGCCAAAAGTTACTTGTAATAACACAAAAGGTGTTGAAAATTAATTTTTTTATTGTACCTTTTGACAGTCTAGGGTCATACACAGCCATCTGAGAAATATCCGGACGGACAACTTTTGTAGAAGACAAAACTTGATTTGGATTTGTTGTTGCTAGTCCAATCGCCCTGCCATCTGCTCCTAAAGAACCTGTGGTTTTTCATCGTCACAAAATTAAATGTTTTTTCCACCGAAAGGCAATTGACTTTAAATGGTGAAATTTGAAAGCCAAACAGAACTTTTTGAATAAATCAGAGAAGATGGACAAGTCCATGGAACTTTTTGATTGCCAAATACCTGCATCACACAACCTAGCCCATGGAACTCCAAAAACCTTTTAGAAGTTAAAAAATGGAACAAAGCCCAAACAATGCAAGCATCTTCAGGAACCCAAAATCAGGTTTTATCTAAATCTAACAATCCCTAGCAAAGCAGAAAATATATCTAGACAAAAATAACAATAAAAAACAATGAATTGTCCCTAGTCAACTTAGACAACATATTAACTAGAAGAGGAACTCAAAGAAAACCAATCAGCAAACAAAACTCTCGACCTGAAGGCCCAGCAACCTGAGCCTAACAAAAAAAAAACAAAACCTAACTATTCCCAGATAACATTTAAACCATGCTCGGAATAACTTGGCAGCCTTGATCTGATCTACAATTTGCCTACAAAATGAATCTGGCTGTGTTTTGACATTTTAGTGATGGATTAAGGAAAAAGAGAAGAAACCAGGATTCCCATACATTTTATAAAGACTTTCTGAAGCAGAGTAAAATCAATACATACCTAATTGACCACCGAAATTGTTGATACTGAGCTTCTCAGCTGCTCTTGTGTTACCAAAATTAGTAAGCCACTAACACAGAACAAACCAAACTAGTCAATATCGGCATATTTAACTACTTTGATTATACATAGGCAACGTGTATACCTCTTGCCTAGAGAGGTGATCCAAATCTTTGGACGAACAAGGCCAAAGATCCAAAAAGCTGTATCTAGATACCACATCATATAGATTATTCTCTAGGGCTGATGAAGAACCTTCTCCAATTTTTGATTTAGATAAGGCCTCCTTTCTTCTTGTTTCTACCTGATAAAAGCATGAAAATATCGATTCTTTGAGATTTAAGAATTCTGCAAATAATGCCTACTACCTGTCAGCTTTTCCAAAATTTACACACGACTTTTGTTGCAAATGCAGCTAACCTGAGCACCTAGTGGATTATTACTGAATGATGACTATTTGTCTTAACCTCAAAACTAGTTTGCTTTTTTTTTTCTTTTTTACTTTTTGTTCAGGCTCATTTCAAAAAAAAAAAAAAAACACCAACCCTGCCAACTTGCGCTCTTAAAAGAAATTCTGAAATAACCATGAAAAAACAAAAGGACAAGGATAATTTGTCCAAGAAAAAGATCATTCTACTGACGAAACGTGATCAGTGTTCTTGACAATAAAGTAAAAAAGAGCTCTTCTGAAAGAAAAGCAGAAACCCCTTGGACCAGAGAAGTTGTTTCCAGGGATTACAATGCATTGTGTTTCATGACATGTTGAACTGTGGGGTATCATAGCCAAATTCAGTATCTCAGCTTATTTTCACATATAGAACCCCCTAATACTAGAGGGCAATCATAGACTCAGTAACTCAGCTAATGAGAAACTTAATACCTTTAGCATGCTTGAAAGATCTCCATGTGTTCGTTCAAATTGAACAAAGCGATTCCAAACCTACGTAAATGTACAGAAAGAAATGGATGAGACATCAACAATTATTGCATCTTGTGGTACACATATATAGATTCCTTTCGTAAAACCACACCTCAACAGATTCCTCTGCGGGAAGTACACTCAAAGCCCGCTCGAATAAGGCACGGACATTTCTATCATCATTTAATCGGCATAGAAAATCCGCATATCTAGAAAGGTTCCAATAATAAAAGAGAATATAAAAAAATCCAAGCAGAATAAAGTTTGGGAATATTAGAGTAAATAGGGTACTGCTTTGATCTCTCTGTGGTACCAGCAGAAACAAATTTAACAGGTAGCACACTATACATGCTAAAAGTTTATCAGTGGTACCAATACAAATATTCAACTCAAGAACAAAAACTTAGAAGTACAGTAGGACGAGCCTTACTCGAGGACAAATGTGGGTTCATTCATAAATCTTTTTAAACCAGTCTCAAAAACATTCTGAGCAACCTGTCAAAAAAATATATATTTAGACACAGAAAAAACTACTAGTTATTTTGGATAACTGGCATCGATCAACATCTAAAAAGAATAAATGCAAACCTTGGCGTCCTTATCTAGGCAAAATGCCATCGTAGCAAATGCAACAAAAACGTGATAAGTACATGTCTGCAACTTGTGTGCTTCTACAAAATACTTGCGTGCCGACTCAATTCCTTCAGTTCTCCTTAAAAACCGCAAAAACTATAGAAAAACTCAAATTAAACAGATCAAATGTATGAATTGAGGTGCAACCCCCCCCCCCCCCCACCCCCCCACACACACACACAGATGATAAATACTGATAGAAGTTCAATAATTACCTGGATCTGCGAGACTGATGTTGCATTTTTTGTATCAGCAAGAAGGCTTTCATAAATCGTTTTGGCAGACTGATAAAAATTTAGCATTAATACAATCATACAAAGTAATCACAGACATTATGGAATAGAATAAGGTTTCGCCAAAAAAAATTATCGACTACTATTAGCAAAAATATAACATAATTTGTAGTGTAGAAAAAAATAAGACCAAATATAGATTGGAGTACTGGACATTATACGGACATTGAAAATAAGTAGTGAGAGCTAAGAACTCCGGCGGTAACTCAGCAAAATCTCAAAATATTTTACACAACTTAAAACTCATATCAATACAAATGAATAGCAAAATTCAAACCATATATCATTTATCTAAAAGTAATACCTATTTGCACACAAAAAGACCAAGATAGAATAAATAATTGAACTCTTCCAGTAAAGAAAACAACATTATGGCGATAAGACCCATTGAAGCATTCCCTAGGTTCTTTTTTGAGAGCCAAAATCAGGTCTACAAGCACAACTAGTGGGTTGATTTTGCAACTTCGGAATAAAATTATAAAATAGATAGATTCTTAAAAATTGCCATACCAACATGGCTCCTTTTGATTCCTCCAGCTCGGCGAAGGCATATTTCAGTATGTCAGAATCTAAAAAGAAAAAATAACTATGACATTAATATACAAAGATACAAAAAGTCAGAGGAAATTTAAATAAGAATGATGACATTACCAGGAAGTGCTTTTAAGGCTCGCTGAAAAATTTTAATGGAAGAATCTGATGGGCTAGTTTTAGACAGCCACATGGTGTAGTCATACCAAATTTCAGGATAGTGGTAGAGATATATTAGTGCCTGACATAAAATTTGGAACCCAGTCAGCGAACACTGAATTAAGGTAGATTGCATCTATGGCACTCAAAACACCCAAACAAAAAAAGCATGCCGATCACAGATATGTCAAAATCAGATCAAACAATACAGAAGGGTTATTTTCATCTTTTGAAATAAGATGCAGAGCATGGGTGTCAAACAACCCCTCCAAGTGAAAACATGAACTGCTAGGCAGTAGAAAAGCTGAAGCTAAATGACAATCTTGGGAAAAAAATAAACAAAGCATATGATAACCATGCAATGACCTGTTCATATGTGAAAGTAACACGTCTGTTTGCACTAGCAGCATCAATTCTTTGTGGATTCCCTCTATAAGAAACATACAGTTGTTAGGACTTAGAAACATCAGAAATATAACAAATAAGAGAAAGATATTACATTAATCTAAATTAATCCAAGAACAATCAGGTCACCAAGGAAACTCACCAGATCTTTCCACAACTGGTGTTCTTTTAAGATAACACCAATAATAAACCATATTTCAGAATAAAAGAAAATGGTTTTCAACATTGCAACAATAATCAGTAGTTCTACTTAGTTAACACTTTATAAAGGCGACTGCGCTACAGATTAGTTGGTTAGAGTCTTACTTTTCAAAGGACAATAGTTTTCTCCACGCCATGGATTGAACTTCTTCCTGATAGAAACATTTATAACGTGCATTAGAAATTCAAATTCAAAGCATCTTTTAGCAATGGAGACAAACTGATCAGTTGTCATTCATAAGAGATCTCATCTTTGTTTTCCTTTTAAGGTTTGTGTTTCTCTACATGAGTTGATTGGACCCTAATTGTATGTGAGCATGGAATAACCTAATAAGTCAGTCAAGTCTGATACTAGCAATTACATTAAGGTCAGTCAGGTCATAGTGGAATGCCATTCAAATGCTGAACATTCGGCATCCTGATCTCTATAATTTTGTAGATCATACTTGAGCATTTTTCTGCTGGCTTTTATAAACCCCGTGCCCTAAATAATATAAAACAAGATACCTTAGAGGAACCAGTTGGTGGAACAGCAAGCATGTTCCAGTCAATATCATCAATAAGTTTCTTGCGCTCTCTATGAACCGCTTTAGCACTATTATACTTTGGTTGGTATTCTGATAAGAGCCCTTTTGCCTACAAGGATTCAAGGACAAATGTACAACATCAAATGTTTTTAAAAAGTAGCAAAATAGAAGAATTGGTGTGACTGTTTCATTTTACCAGAGTTCGGCTGACAGAATTCTCAAAAAGCTCATAGTCCCTCCAAAGCTGGTCCAGATGATGTGTTGGTACGAGGATTGCTTTCTGGTACACCTTACGCACAGAAGTCATGCGTTGTGACTCTTCCTGAGGAGATGTGGACTAAATAGAAAAGGAAATATTAATTGCAAAAGGGTTCAATAGGCTTAAAATTTTCAGCAATTTGCAAAAGAGCCCTTTATGTTGGACAAATTGAAATTTTCATACTGAGTACAAAACAGATGCAACAACAGATCTTTTGACAAAGGGCATAGTTATCCGCATCACATTCTCTCATCAAACACATGTGTCAGGTGTTGTCCCAACTGCACAGATCTTTTTTATTCATCCAATAATGTGCCTTCTCTTTTTAATTTCTGATAAATTTAGCAGGGGTTTGTAACATTGGAGACAGAAATACAAAAAAACAGTAAGGTACCGGCTTAGACTTCAGGAATGCAATGTACTCCATCCAAACAGGACCAGAAGCAATGTCATAGCCTGAAGAATAATTGAATAATAATTAATCACAGAAGAAAGAAAAGCAGAATAAGATAACAAATATTTTATTTTATTACACCATTTAACAGACAGTAAGCAGATGGGAATTTTGATTGCTGTTTCCTCCCTTCAGTTCTCCTTTTTAAAAATTTTAACATCGTTAATAAGAAAAAATGGAGACAGAAGGAGAGGACATACCAACTTGGTTTAGCATATACTCAAAAGCTTTTCTCGTTTCTTCAAGGCCCTCAGAGCCCTTCTTTTCATTTATTTTTCTAATAAAGAGAATGTAGGTACGCCTACAAGTGAAATGCAAGATGGAAAGATTAAGTTTCAGTTTTCCTAATTCAATTTAAATTGCAATTGAGGGGAGTGAAATGTAAACCAAGAACCAAGAAGAGGAAGGAATTTGTTACCAGAGACTAATATGGTAGCAATTCAACAGGCATCTGGTGAAGATATGCTTCACTGCTTCATCATTGTTTATTGCCATGTATGCCTCCACGTACTGCTTCCAAAATTTGGCCTAAAGGAAAGAATTCAAGATTGTCACATAATGACGAGGAGGACTTAAACAATGTAACCCTAAAACCATGAACCTTACAGATGTAGGGAAGGTAGTGACGAGCCTCTCATAAATGGGAGTTGCCTCGGAAATATGAAGAAGCTTAGCTTCATTTGCGAGCAGTTCAGCTTCATTAGCGAGCAGCTCAACTTCGCTAGTAGCGTCGGCCATTACAGAAGCACCGAATCGAGCGGCGACGTTACGGAGAAGAAGTCGGAAGCTGAGAGGAGGAAGGTGTGAGAGACGAACCGGAGAGAACGAAAGGAGGAGCGAATTAGGGGAAAAGGATCGGAGAAAGGCTGGGGAGCGAAATGACGGTGCAGATCTTTTACTCTCTGCGGATCTTTTATCATGCAGGGTGCGGATCTTGATATACACCGTCAGATTAAATCTCGACGGCTGACCAACACTGATATATGCCGGGGAAATTTGGGTATTATAAAATCAGAAAGTTGAAATTTAACGGACGGTTAAGATGAAAAGACCCGCAGAGGTTGCGCGCATTCTTTTTTGTTCATTGTGCGGAATATGAACCGTTCGATCGCCACTGATATTATTCATAAATACAGCTGATTTTTAATCTGACGGTTCAGATTAATTTATGCCGTGATCACTAATGTATAGAATTTCGTTCGAATTGATCCGATTCTAATCCGGAGAGCCTGAACTCGTTCCAAATTTTGGGCTATTTTCGATCTGAACTCAAAACTCGATCAGAATCCAAACGCCTGATCAGCTCGAATCACAAGTTCACAACCCGATTCGAAGCCCCTACCGCATGCCTGAGATTGTCCGAAGTTGTCCAATCAGCTCCTAACGCCTGAGATCTGGACTTAAAACTCGATTTTTCTTACCAGTTATGACATTAACATATCCGTAATGGCAATGGAGTGGTTGTGGCTTTCTGCGCCATGAGGTGGCTGTGATGGCCACTGAAGGCACATATCAAGGTGGTCGCAATCTGGCAGAGGTGACTGGAGAAATGACGCCATTGAGAATCAGATCTGACCAGGTGGAGAACCTCTTGTGATGCATTAAGGTCTTGAAGCATTTGGGGAAGGAGATCGATCTGGTGTCGTCTTCAACCTAGGAGCATTATCGATGTAGAAACAGAGCATGTTGCTACTGTTAGTTTGTAATAATCTAGAAGTCAATAATACGATAAATTATCATAAAGCTTTGTTAATGAATTGAGTGATTAATAAATTGTCAATTTGTTGTCTTGAGTATTATTGAATTTATGAATCATTCTTTTATCTGACTAGAGTCAATAACTGGAATTGTGAAACTTAATAATATAGATGATATATATTCTTAAAAGTAACATGAGATGTCGTTATAATCACATAAATACATGTTATAGGAACATGGTATTTGACAGACCTCGAATGAAACATTAAATGAAATTTTGTACGTGTCATTAATGTTCATTCAATGTTAAGTTCTAAAGTATGAGATATTCATCTTTCCTACTAAGAGATGTGTATGTGTAATTCTATCGGTAAAACGCAGTCATAACGGTAACTTTTTGCTATACATAGCTTAGTTGAGGTAGTGATGGTTTACCGAAGTACTATTGTCCCTCGTATCTATATACGAGTTACAGTGTCATTGGGCTCCTTGATAGAGTAGGTTATCTGCATGCAATATAATTACAAGAGTAATTATATTCGATATATATGCTCAAGATCAAGAAAAGATTAAGTTTGCAAGGATGACACACACCTACCTTGAAACTAATCTGATAATGCGAGAAAAAAGAATTAACACGACTAAAATAGTTTAGTGGATCGTGGTATTTTACAACACAACATCATCTGTGTAATTGGATGGTCATAGTGCAGATGTAAGATGCCTCCTATGATTATAGAAGTTAAAATGGTTTTTAATTCTATTTATCAACATAACACAGATCCTATTGGGTCACACCGTATATGAGCTAATCAGAAAATCTTAATGATTAATTATAAAGTGGTTATAATTAATATTAAGAGGGTTATAATTAATTATATATGATATGATTAATATAGAGGAGGGATCCGTAGCCGCCAAACTTCCAACCGCTCGCAACCGCTCCATGGTAGCAAATGTAAATGACCAATCCGGACCGTTGAAAACATTCTCCATATTAATATAGACTTGGAAACCAAATTTTACATTTTTTTTGAATATTTTTACTATTTTATCAGATGGATTGAAAATTCATTTATCTAACGATTTACAAGCATCTAATTTTCAACCCTTCCGATAAAATAGTAAAAAAATTCCAAAAAATATAAAATTTGGTCTCCAAGTCTACATTAGTATGGAGAATATTTTCAACGGTCCGGATCGACGATTTACACTTGGTATGATGGAGCGGTTGCGAGCGGCTACAAAATTGATGGCGGCTACGGATCCCTCCTCTTAAATTATATATGTCATATAAGATGACAAGCAAAAACAACATTTGAATTTATAAACGTATACGATATGTTGTATAAAATCATACCGAAACCAAATCGATACCGAACCCTGAGAAATAATAATTGTTGAGAACAATTATATATTTATATTTATTTATATATATTTAATTTAAATATTAATTATGGTTTTGAATTTGGGATGAAAGTCATTATCAAAGTAAAACCTTAATTAAAAAAATAATTATAAATAAATAAATAAAAATAAAAAATAAATAAAAGATGTCGGCAATGATTTATTTTGAAAATTAAATTTTAGATATTTTTTGTTTTGCCACCTCTTAGGGGCAAAATGGTCATTTTGCCTTTTCAAGGGTATTTTTTGTAATCGACCAACATCCTCATTTTCCTATAAATAAAGGGGCATGGAGAAAGAGAAAATCACATCAAAAATCATATCATATCTGTTAACTTAGG
The DNA here is from genome assembly GCA_964058865.1 of Eleocharis quinqueflora. Taxonomy (NCBI): domain Eukaryota; kingdom Viridiplantae; phylum Streptophyta; class Magnoliopsida; order Poales; family Cyperaceae; genus Eleocharis; species Eleocharis quinqueflora. Next base: position 84,596 of record CAXKVX010000788.1, read on the forward strand.
ATTAAATCGATAAATATATTTTCTCTTTATCTCGGTTACTGTTATTTACGGGATTCGGAAAATAGTATTTTTGCGAAAGGAGCGGTATTTCATATTTAAATAACTATGAGTCGTAAAGATATTTATTTAGTCCTTATCTTGACGAATAGTGTTTTTGCGAAAAACCGCGGTTTACAGTATTTCTGGCAGAAGAAATAAGCCGCTCTCTGATCGTCTTGGTAGATCACCGATAGAGGTATCAGACGTTTGATACTCCGAAGAGAGGAGCTTCTCAGATTCGATCTTCCGAGTCTGCTGTAATCCAATTCGAATTTGGAACAAGGTATAAATGTTATATTAATCTATTTAATTTGTATGTAGATTAAAGTTTGAGAAATCAATTATGGAGTAGATCTGTATAAGGATTAAATAAGGTTTTGATGCCAAAGACAAACGGGAGGTGGACACCCTCGATAGTTTATCTGACATACCTCGTTTAATCCTTGGCTTAAGTTAGAAGTAAAATTTTTGTTTTACGATTTTTTCACAGCTTAGGCTAATTGACGAGTTTGAATTGTTCGTAACCCAGCAGCTCCGGCCACCGTTTTCGCCGCTGAGTCCACCGGAGCCAGTAGTCCACATTCGCATACCAACAGTAGAGCAGCAGAGCCCCTGGGGCCTACTGTCACATGGAGAGATCCGCATGCGCCAGCTGAGGAAGCCTGGTATTGGGAAGAACTTCTTGCCATGGCTGGTTGAGAAATCGGATCTTGACAATAGGGGATGGCTCTGGATTCTTGGAATAGGGAATAAGAAAAGAAAAAGAAATATAATATGAATAGATCTGAGAATAGAAAAGAATAAAGAGGTTTATTCTTGGTATAGGCTGGAATAAAATGGGAATAGAACTAGAGCTGAGAATAGAAAGAGAATAGAGGCATTACTTTTTGGAATATGCGTTAGCCAAATTGCAGATTATGTTGGCTTCGATACCATAATAGAATTGTAAAGAGAGAATGGAAGAATCAATTTGTTGTATTGATCTTGTGTTTGATTACAAATACAAATGTTTATTTATAGACTTGATTAGATTATCATCATAATCATCTCTCACATTCTACAATCTCTATAATCTCCTACCGTCAATTAAATTGATAATCATCTACATAATTTGCACCTAGCAATATCACCAACCTATATTCCTAACAATTAAACCACCCATTACACGTTCTCCACTAAAAGGCAAAAATAGCACTCAACTTCTGCTCAAATTCCACACTATGTTCGCTCTGTTTGCTCTGTTCTTATAGCATTTGCTCATATGCACGTCTTTATATTAGAACTAAAGTTTTTATATTATAATTTTAAAATATAAATACTCGCAAGTTCCAAATAGTCGAGACTTGCATGTTTCAATATAATACTTGCTTGTTATAATATAAAGACTTGCGGATTCTAATATAAAGAATTGTCCGTTTTAATATAGAGACTTGTATGTGTTTCATACTGAAACTTGTAGTTTCTAATATTGAGACTTGCAGGTTCTAATATAAAGACTTTCTTGTACATACTTTATTGTTCTAATATAAAGACTTGCAGGTTCTAATATAGACACTTGTTTGTTCTAAAAATAAAGACTTGGATATTCTAATATATAGACTTGTTATGACATAACAGAGACTTAATTGTTCTAATATAAAGACTTTCATGTTGTATGTTCCAGTATAGAGATTTGTTTGATATAATAGTTGCTTGTTATAATTTAAAGTTGGGGAAATTGTGTTTTTGCCATCCGAAAACAAGCTTTTTGTGTTTTTGCCATCCGAAAAACCTCTCCTTGCTAAATTGCCACCTAAAAACAACACTAATTCTTGTTTTTGCCACCTAATCACCTTTTTACATTTTTTCATAAATAAAAAAAATCCAATTTTTATTATTTCCAAAAATACCCCTGAGGAGCCAAACATACAAGACGATATTCGTGAGATCAAAATTCCGTTGGGCAAGAAAAGTTCTTGCCAGATTTCGTAAAATGTTACAAAAGAAGGAACTATACGTATTTATACTGTGTTTTGTTTTGTCACTGTCAAGCTCCACTGGTACATGATCAAATAGCAGATTATTTTTTTGAGATCGCATCAGATTTAATAGTGAAGATTGGAAATAACTCCACTATTATGATTTATGAAGGTGAAATTGAAGCAGCAAACATAGAACACAATTAAGCAATGAATAATAGATATAATTATATTGTGTTTAATCCAGGCATTGACTGAAAATTCTGTTCTCAAAAGAAATTACGGAATTGAAATTGAAGCAGTGAGATGATCCAGGCATTATCCAAGTCATACAGTAGCGTTTTTAAATTTGAAATGAAAAAAATGTATTACCAAGCTTCATCCAGCTAGTGAAATGCGTTCAATGGTACAAAGCTCAAATGGATTATATGTGTTCTAATTCTGAATGGTTCTCAGGGGTATTTCGGGAATTTTAAGCAATTGTGATTTTTTTCTAATTTAGAAATTATAAAGTGGTGATTAGTGGCAAAAAAACAAGAATAGTGTTGTTTTTAGGTGGTAATTTAGCAAGGAGAGGTTTTCGGATGACAAAAACACAAAAAACTTGTTTTCGGATGGCAAAAACACAATTTCTCCTTTAAAGTTGCTTGTTTCAATATTTCTCTTGTAGTAAAATTAAAGTGTTTGTCAAAAGAAGCAGCATCACAAAAATACATCTCTTCAAAATAACAGATGTGATAAAGTTGTCTTCCAAATAATAATTACTACAATCTCTATAACAAAATAAAAAATAGCATTTTTTCATACGTATTCATAAAAATTAAATCAGTACACCATTTCTAGTTGATATAAATCATACCTATAGTTAAATGTATTTTGAAATTGAATTGACCATGTTATTTTGAAATTGAATTGACCATGTCATTTTTATTGAAATCCGCATAAGTTATAAGTCTGATACGACTTAAAGTCAACATATAAATTTAATTTCACATAGAAATATTAGAATTTTGACAGTTGAATGGCATACATTATACAAGATATACTGAAAGGTCGATGGACAAACTGGATAAATATTAAATAATATCGAGAGATAAGTGTTGTACAAAATATTTCATAGAATTTTTTTTTGTAAATATAATATCGAGTTAAAACGAGAAAATATTACATATTTAAAAGTTGAAACGACAATCTAAATTATGTATTTGATATATATATTAACGACAAGCTAGATATTGGGCTTTGGTAACTGGTAAGCTTATTGGGCTGACTTTTAATAGTGAATTGGTGATGGGCCGTCTCCTTGAATACAGGCTATATCCATGGAACGCAGGTTACAAGCGAAAGAAATCCTCTGTGCCTTTTTATAGGAACTGTATTCTCTGCGCTCATTTTGTGTGTGTTCTGTGCAGTTTAATTTGACCCGTCGGATTAAAGATGAACATTCGATTGTTACTGATATGATTCTGGAGTGGACCATTTGTCTTTAATCTGACAGTTCTAATTAAGCTGCGCAGAGAGCGCACAAAAAAATGTGTGCAAAGAATTTCGTTTACTTTTTATAGGGGCGTCTTTTGTGTCTCTAAAATATGAACCGTCTGATTAGATTTCAACGGATCTGATTTTATAACACAAAAGCCTCCTAAATCATATAATTGACGGTCATGCATTGAAATCTAATTCAAATTTTAGAGGCACAAAGAGTGACTTTAAAAGAGGCTAGAGATCTAGCTAACAAGAAGGAAAATTAGAGGCTGAGTCCTATCTAGTGTAGTGGTGAGATATAAAACTTTCATGAAAAAAGTTTGAGATTTGAGCTCCGGTGAGGCTACATTTAGGTAACTTTTTTAAGTTTATTTTCTAATTTGTCTGTAAATATGATATCGTTCAATTTCTGCATGTGGTGGTTCTTAGTTTATAAAGGAAATAAGTAGAGCACAACTTAGCATTAACTGTTGTTTGGGTTGGGACTTGAGGTCGTTATTGTTGTGATCTTGAAATAAAACTTTGTTGGTTGACCGAACTAAAAGTTTTAAACTGGTGTTTGATCTAGAAGTAAAAAAAAAATTGTTGATCGAACTCAAAAGTGTTTATATATATATATATATATATATAGAATTTGGCTGGGTGCTACGTGTAGTTAAAGCTCAAAATTGCTACGTTATTCTATGCCTTCTAATTTGCTTCAACATTCGTGCTTTCCATCAGGCACTAAGCTCTTAGTTTAGTAAACGGTAATGGACGGAAACGAAAGAAAATCGAATCTCCCTCTTCCCGATCTCTCTCTTTGATGCTCTCTCGGACGCAAACCAACGGAAAACCTCGCTCCCTCTGACGCTCCGCTGGTCTCTTCTCCCACAGCTCTCTCTCCCGTTTGAGCAATAATCGTCACCTAATCTCCACATTATCGTCGTTTTCAAAATTTTCAAAATTTTTGGGTAAATTTCTCTCCATTTTTTTATAGAGCAATTATTTAATTGCTTGTATAAATTTGGTAGTTCATCTTTCCTTCCCGAGCTTAGAAGGTCAAATGGATTAGATTTTGTGTAAATTCCTCTCTATCTCTTCTAGTGGACATATAAATCTAGGTCAGATGCAACGATAGATAGTCCATTAAATTCTTTCACATTTTCCTTCTCCAAAATTGCTTAAACCATAACTAACATGTGATTTTGCAAAAATTAAGACATTTAATTAGAAGATATGGACTACCTCAGATATGACAAAAGAAAGAGGCAAGCTAACCTAATGCTCGCATAAATTGTTGCTGATATATTTGCAACAAAGTCAGAAGTTAGCATGTTGCCATAGTCAGTACAAGTACAACCAACATCATGCAATAATTTAGATGACATTATCTTATTCTTTTCTCAATAACTTCAGATTTTAAATAACAAAAATAACATTTTGTTGGCCTGGCATAGTAAATTGTCATATGGCCTAGCATAGTAAATTGGATTGCAACCATCAGCATCTCAGAGATTAGAATCTCAGTACTTATCTCATATGGTAATTTGTCTTTACGTTTATATTCCAGTACTTGTAATTGACTTGATTATTATTGTGTTGAAGTTTTGAACAAAAGGAGTAAAGGACAACGAGGCATTGAATTCTAAATGGTAGAATAAACGTTTGCAATAACTCAGACAGAGAGAAATTACATGAACAATAGATAAAGTATACGACAATAAAAAGTCATTTTCAGAATTCAAGAATTATAGAACACACAAATATTTAAAGTGTATTACAAAATTAAGCTATGTTTACAATGATAATTTATTAAACAGAAACAATAAGATGTGTTCAGTTACAACTAATGGATTGATCTCATACACATTGCAAAGATCGATTAATTTCCTGACCTAATGGAGTATCTCAACAGAAAACAAAACATATATTAAAAACCTTAAAGGTAGAATTAAGCATTTAACAATAACTCAAGATTGAGCTGAGAGAGAAATGCTCAGAAAGAGTTTGACAATTGAGAATCTGATTTCAAATTGTGAGAACTCTCTCTTGATTCTTAGAATTAGAGCTGATAATTTTCTCTTGATAAAGCCCTTGTCTAAAATTGACAACCTACTCCTTAAGCCTCATCATCTGATCTTCTTCCAAAACCGCCACCTCAGCCAACAACCCCAATGTCTTAAAGAAAAAATGAATGCCATATTACAACTGAAATCTTGACTCTACTTGAAAATTTAACATGCACGTTTCTTACAAAGTTGATAGAAATTAACAAGCTGAAATTAACATGTCTGGAAAATTTTGATTGTGACTATAAATTTACAGCAAGCTAAAATTTACATGACTATAACTCAAATCTGAAAAGATAATTAATTTTTAATTACTAAAATTAATACTGTATATACTTAAAGCACTAAAAAGACAATTGCTTAGGCTGCATTCCAACCAAATTTATTGTTGTTGTACAAAAACAAGTGCATCGAATTAATGTCATTGATACATATACAACCCATATAACCATTCATTACATGATTTAGTAATAAGATGTCATTCATTACATTCCTTTTTCAAAAGAACAAATAAGCCTTGCAAAGTTCAAAACAACTTATTGCCCACAAATGTCCTTGTCAGAATTCTCCTGAAAATAAAGGAAGAAGATTATCTCAATTTTACTAAACACAAACAGAAATTTCACCAGTATTTTCAAGGCATTTGTTTCATAAGCCTGCATATATCTATAGTGTTACATAGAAGAAAAATAATGTTTACCTAAAGAAAAAATGTAACCTGAGAGCACAAGGGAAGTAGTGTTGCATAAAAAAAGTTATTTTACCACACTAACCTTTCCTTCAATGGCTGAGAAACAATCCAGTGCAAGGGAAGCAACACTTCCAAATAATTCCTGAAATATAGTCAAAGAAATCAAACTTTTAATCTTTCACTGTGGTCGATAATTAAAATTTCTAAAATATCTATGGTTGTTGAAGATAAGAGTTCCAAGAAGTTTGAATACTCATGTCGTCAACTGAAATTGAAATCAACACCATTATTAAAACCAGGAGATTATGGTACCAACTAATTGAATTCTACACAAATTGCAGGGCTGGTTCTAGTTTAGTTTTTTTTCAACCTTCCAAGCAATTTCAAGTACTCAATAGCAGTTCAAATTGTCAGTCTAATTTGCAATTTCAAGCAAATAAGAACAATTACAAAGACTAAAGCAATTTGAAGCAAATAATTTGCAATTTCTCAATCAAAGTTACCGTACTTAGTAGTTTCTCATTTTCAAGTTACTCTAATTTCAAATGTTAGTCCAATTAGCAATTTCTCAATCAAAGTTACTATAATTACCCAAAGCAAGATATGGAACAGTAAGCGAGCAATCATCTGAAACATGCATCAAATTCTCAATCGATGTTACAGCAATTTTTCAAATGTCAGTGTAATTTGCTTCTAAACCACACGCTAGTTCATTTACTGTAATTTCTCAAATTTTAGTCTAATTTGCATCTAATTAATAGGGCCAGTTCAGTTTAGGGTTTTTCAAATGTGGCAAAACAAAGAGAGAGAGAGAGAACCCTTAATCCGTCAATTAATCGCACTACTGCAAGTTAAGAAGCAAGTGTCAGTGAGGAAGGGGAGAAGCTTCTGCTTTGAGGTTTTGAGGAGTCTGATTGGAGGAGAGGAGCAATGGCTCGCAAGGAGAGGAATTTGGAGCAGCAACATAGCAAGGGAGAGATTCGTCTTGGGAGACATTCGACATTAACGCTTGGAATTGGTCTCTGAGGAAGAGGAAAGACTTCGCCTCTAATGAAACTACGTGAGAGAGAGGAGGGCTTCATCAAATTTAACGGAGAGCCATTTCCGTTTTTTACTTTTTCCGACTCTGTTTCTCCTCGACGCCTAATCATGAAAAAAATCTAAACCGAATCGAACGGTTAAAAATGTTGTAGCAACTTTAGTCATTAACTACGTGTAGCATCCCAGCCAAATTCTATATATATATATATATATATATATATATAAAATAAAGGTTGAACGGATTATTTTATTTTTCGGTGATACGGTCTAATTATCGTTAGTTCTAATTTGAGAATTATCAAAGGTGGGCGTGCAGTGGTGGAGCCACTAAGTTTTATGGTGGATCAGCTGATTCGTCCTGAAAAAAGAAATTCAAAATTGACCATGTAATTAAAAAAGATTTCTGAAAGATAAATTTATAATTTGAATATATTTTAAAATATACATCACTCTGAAAAAAAATCGAAATGTTGAATCACCTTGAAAAAATTCTTGGATCCACCCCCACGTACGTGTGTGCTTTTTAATAGAAATTTGAAATCTAGCCTGCATGAATTCATTTTTTTTTCCTTTCTGGTTTGTGTTTTTATATGATGCTAAATGTTAGTTGAGTTTCATGACAAAAACAACAAATTTAACTTACGCTACAATTATCGTATTATGGGAAAAACATGATTAAATGAACACGGTTGCTGACAAGACGTATTTAATATAGTGGTGAGACATAAAAATTTTATAGAAAAAATTGGAAATGCAAGTCTCGCTAGAAGTTATTTTAGAAAAAATTTTAAATTTATTTTCTAATTTTCTATTAGCTTCTACGAAAAATGTTTCTTGAAATCATAATTACCTTTTAGTAATATCGGAAGCGGAACCTAAAGTCTTCGATCCATTCGCGGATCTACATATTGAGAAAGGGGTTCAGCGAACCCCATTTTTCTAAAAATATATTATTATTTGTGTATATATTTATATTATATTTTATTAGTATTTCAATATTCTTACATAAGTAAACCCCGATAAAATTCATTTTTTTTGGTAATTATGAAAAATGATAGTGATAAAAGTAGTTAAGTGTTACAAGTTTCTCGATAGAATGATTAGGAGGGTAGATTTTCTACCGTGTGCAACTTTTTTGCCGCACAGTAAATTTTTTATCGTGCGATATTTTTTTTGCAAATGCAAACACGAATAATTTCCTATCGTGCGAAACAAAAACTCGATAGCTTATTTAGCATTGAATATTTCATAAAATTTCCCCTCTCTGCTTTGATTCCAATAGTTTTTATCGATTTCTTGCATTGAATTAATTTAACATTGTGTTTTAAATTTTAGCTTATTTAGTTCATCCAATTAAAATTGGATAGCTTAACAAAAATAAATAAATTTGATAATTAACATTGTTTTTTTATGGATTATACTGTAAATGTACGTTTGTTTATTTGCTATTTCTTTAGAATTTTTAAGGAATATTTCATAAGAACAGTTCTTCTATGAATCAAATTTATTACACAAAATATTATTAGAATCAATCACAATCGTACTGCAATTAAGTTAATTATGATCCATAACAGAATTTGTTATTTTATGAGTCCTGATGACATGTATAAAGTTAAAATACAATGATATTTTTATATGTAGGCATTTAAATAATAGTAAATATACATGATGGTTTAAATTTATAATCATGAACAAAAGTAATAAAATGAACAATATTTGAATATTTGATCCCCTCCCATTGAATGATCACAGAATTTTAATGGTTTTATATTTTGTCAGAAACATTTCAAAATGCATGTGCAGAATATGAATATTTATGTATTAATCAAACTGTTCATTTTGTCTAATGGAGCTTTTTACTTGTACACTTTCATGACGTACAATTGAAATATTTTTTCATATTTCACAAAAGAAATTTAGCACCTCTCCAATAATAATCATCGTGTGTATTAAAATTAAAATTACAATTTCAACTTGTAATATTAGATCGAGAAATTATATCAACTGTCTACATTGATAAAATTAGTCGCGGTAATAACACGGATCTGTATCTGCTGTCATTATTTTGATGGCAAGATAACTATGACAGCAGATTCGAACCGCTGCCTTAAATTTCAACGTTGTAAATTTAATTCAGGGAGTTCCATTATTTTGTGGGTCTCACCTGTCAGTCTTGCAATGGCAGCTCACCATTGAAATAATGGCAGCAAATCCGTTTCGTAATAACACAATTGTAGATAGTTTCAAAATTAATGTTACAGATTAAAGTATAATACACAAGTCAAATATGCTCTAAGTTATAATTGTAGACAAACCTCTAATTAATTAATTAATTACATGAAACCTCAAGGGAAATTATATTTTAATTGGGATGACATTCCTTGAGACAAGCTGTCAGAGAACAAGTCATAGGAATGAATGTTGCTTAATTAGTTGGATATTTAAATCTGATTAATTAATATTATTTCTCCAAAGGAGACTTGTATAGTTTCATTGGAATAATTGTTGTGCGAAAACAGCTAATACAAATTGTGATATTTGGATGTCACATGACCTTCTCTCCATTTCCTCTCAATTTCAAAACCATCAATTCCTAATCTTGAAGATGTTTTGTATTAGTTTAAAAAAAACAATGGAAGGAAGAAAATAGAGATTTAAAAAAAAATAATAATAATAATAAGCTAGAAACATTTCTTACTCGATGCCAAAAACACCAACTCAAAAAATAAAAATAATAATAATAGTAATAATAATAATAAATAATAGTAATAACAATAATAATAATAACAACAACAACAGCAACAGCAACAACAACAACAATAATAATAATAACAACAACAACAACAATAATAATAATAATAATAATAATGAAAGCCTCCATTCTAAATAGCAAGGAGAAGGAGAGGATGCAACTTATGTCACATGTTCTTCGACCTGTTCATGCGATTTGCTTAGATAGTTGGATTGTACAACATATATCTAATTATTAAGTTACCTAACTGCCACGTTCACGCTTATTTTGGTAGGTTCAATTTTCCCTTTTGCACATGTGCATAGCTTAATCATTTATATGGTTAATATTGTAATTTCGTATAATTTTTTTGTGTCAATTGGTGCACATAATAAGAGATAATATTTAATTTCTACCTTGAATTAGCCCCATCATGTCACGATGGTAATATAATAATTAAAAGCTCAAGCGATTGTTATAGTCATAGAATTTGAATATTGTTATAAAGAGTTGTATGTGCCAAAGTGATAAGAAATTTCTAGACCATTTCTCCAGGTTTATTATTTTAACTGCCTTGCATTGTAATGTTTACTTTTAAATTATTTATTCGATTTAATTTAAGTTTAATTTAGCAGCTAAGATAATTAATATTCCCTTAATTTAAAGTCACCTTATTGAGTTCAACATTATTAGATATATGAAAAAAAGGTTAAAATGATCAACTCATTTTAACAAAATGAAATTAATTTCCGATCATAATTCTAAGTAAAATATTTGATCAAGTAAACAATTAATTAACAATGGATTTTTATATCTATAGTTAATTGCAAGGTCTCAACTGCGATAAAAAAAATTCTTTATTTTTTGTTGATCGAAATATCAAATTTTTTTAATAAAAAAAATTAAAATTTTCTATAAAATTCAGCTAAATCAATACCATAACTCAACATATCTATGAGACTGATGAGAGTATATAGTAGAATTGGTAGAACTATGAATTTTACTTTATAAAAAAAGTCATGAAAGCAGCTCATTTAGTATTCACATGTTGCCTTATTTAACTAATATGTAATTTTATTTAATAGAAAAGTTATTAAATTTAACAATTTTAATTCATATAGCGGATGATCCATACTTGAAAAAAGAGTAATTAATTACGTGGCCAAGGATTTCATGCCCATAATTTTTTTATCCTCCATTTGTTTTAATAACATCGATACTGAATCCTCATATATATATTTATCGCGACGCATGAGATTTAGAATTTTAGTCAGAGGAGTTCAGAATTTATGATTCTTTTAGAAGAATTCAAAATGATGTATTTTCTATTTTATTTAAATTATAAGCATATTTTAAAAAAAATATATGATAAATTCTGAATTTCTTTTTACAGAATAGTACAGTTGATCCATCCCGAGTCTTAGTGACCACCGCCGCGACACGAACTTGTGTAGTGCCAATAGGTTGGGCAACAACAATTGACAGCTTAGCAATATCTGGAAACTGATTATTAAGAAAAACTAAACATAGATTAATTAATAATTCATTAATTGATCTGGAAACTGATGTTAACTCAATCAATAAAAGAGTAATTTTTCACGTGGCCAGGGGTTAAATGTTGGCACAGGAAATATTTGTTACTTAATTAAATTAATTAAATTAAATTCCAACCTATTACTGGAGGAAACGTGAGCATGATTAGACAGTGCTTGAATTTTGCTGAACACCCCATGTGTGTATCAAACATGAAACTTAACATAGTGAATTAAATATTTAATATATATAGAGAGAGAAGCTACGGTACTCCATGGAGCACCAAACGCTCGTGCTTTACATTTATTATTTCCAAATTAAAAATTCTAACGACCTCCGAACCGTTCAACATGATCTACATATTAAAATCTACTTAGATATTAAATTTTAAATTTTTTTGAAATTGTTTGCTATTTTTCTAAAGAGTTAGAAAAGTTGCTAATCAAACGGTTTCTAAACCAATAATAATTGTGATTTTCATACCTCTCTAAAAAATAGCAAAAAAAAAATATAAAATTCAATTTTCAAGTAGTTTTAAATATGTAGATCATGTTCAACGGTTTGGATCGGTCTTTAAAATTTTCAAATTGGAGATACAATGTAGAGCATTAGCGGTTTGGTGCTCCATGGAGCACCCTAGCATATATATATATATATATATATATATATATATATATATATATATATATATATATATTGGCACATATGAATATATGATCAATCTTATCCAAGTTGAAATTGTCAGGGGAACAAAGGTAGGAATGTAGTCTAGTCGTGGATAATCAATTAATCATTGCTTGAAGATGAAAATTTTAGTTTTTAATGGGACTTGGCGGTTGGATCTCATCTAGTGATTAGGTTTAGTAAAGTAACACATGTTTGTGTTTACCCCAATCCAGAAGGATTTAATTCTCAGTTTGTGCAAATACAGTTGGAGGTACATGTGTTGTTGACTTGATTTACTATTTTAATTTCATTTTGATATATAATCATAATATAGTAATAGTAATAACAATAACAATTGTAATATTATACTATTAATACTACTAACAATAATAATTAGTATTATAATTAGAGCAAGATTATGATAATATGTACAAAACATACTCTTTCTTCCTATATAATTTCGAACCATCTAATTCTTATCAAGAATCGTGCTAAAATAAAAGGTCACTTTAACTCTCTCTTTATCTCCTCTCTCGATTTTGATACCCTTTTCGATTCCGATTCTTTTTTTTAATTTTGATACAAATTTTGACAATAATTTACGATCATAAGTTGAATAGAATGAAAGAGCGTCATATGTATATTACCATAACTTTACTCATATAATAATAATAATAATAATAATAATAATAATAATAATAATTATTATTATTATTACTATTATTATTATTGCAACAATATAATTTTTTAAACCTTGGGCTAATTTTCAAAGAAGGGTCTCCTGGTGGTTTCTTAGAGATACTATACAGGTAATTGCATGCATGATCTTACAAAGGCACTTCTCTACAGTCTACTGTCAATTTATTTATAGCTAGAATAGAAACAAGTTCCTAATTAAAGCAATGCGTCTAATTTTGTTGGCAGTTAACCTCTCTGTCTCTCAAAACAAAGAAATGTGCACTGACCAAAAAGGACAGTATCTTTTTGTTAAATGAATGCATCTTACCAAACAATACTGCTTTTGTATGATGGCTAAGAATTAATCTTCCCTTGTTGTAACAGAGTCATCTACTGTCCCTTTCTTTGTCATTTTCTTTCTTTGTTAGCTGCAATAATACATTTCTCTCAATTAAAATAATAATTATCAACAACCAGAATTTTGATTACTTTGTTTAATTCATATATATATTCAATCAATTTTTTTTTTGGTATTGAACACTTATTTAGTTTCAGGTAACAAACAAAAGGGCAAAGAGCAGGAGGGTGCTCAACTGATGTTTCCCCTTTTGCTATAAATTGATTATGCAAGAGAGGAATAACAATTTTTTTTTAAATAGATCATCTTCTTTATATTAGAGTTAGGGCTCATAGCCATTACAAATGTCAAAACTTTCTTTTCAGTGTTTGTTGGAGCTTGAACCCATTAGGGGCAGATTCATGATTCTCGCCAGGAGGTTCAAGATTTATGGTTTTTTTTCAGGCGTTCGAAATGATGGTTATTCATAGAATTTTTTTTATCTTACATGGTTATTTATGCAAAAAATTCAAATACATGGTCATTTATGAAAAATGTAATATTTATGGTCATTTTTGAATTTTTTTTCAGGCGTTCAGCTGCACCCCTGGTTAAACGTGGTTTCGCCACTGGAACCCATGACTTTAGCAATACCGATGATGTCGCCGATCATTCGTGCTTGACATCACATTCACAAAGTAATAATTATCAATTTTAATTTTAACAATAAAAAATTGATGTTTATCAAGCAACTAAATTATAAATATTATTTACACAGTGCTTGTATCATACCAATAAAAATGATTTACTTTTGTGCAATGTTATTGTAATTAATTGATTTGAATTTTCAACAATCTGAAATAAATGGCTCATTCATGGCATCATCAACAAATGCTATTTAAAGGTTCATAAAATCATTTTGACCCCACAAAAACAAATGAAATTTGGTCCCAAGAAACACATAAAAAGTATTTTGACCCTAAGATATTTGTAGCAAGGAAGTTGAGATGTGCAGGATAATTAATGGAGATGTACCTCTCTGTTCCCTTTTTAATGCTCTTATTGAAATGTTTGTCAGAAGCAGATGGAACTGCTGTAACTTTCTTCTCAGTTGTAGCCTTGTAGCTATGTATCAAAACCTTTTTAATGGCTGATTTTTATCGTTCTATGTTTCTTTTTTTTTTTCCTTTTTTTTACGTGGCAGGGTTTCCATATATATATATATATATATATATAATACGGTGAATGTGATTCATAATTTGATTAATTTCCAAACAGGAACTTGACATTCGCATGCAAGCACTTTTATCTTGTTACACCAGGAGATGGATAAAATATTATATTCGGTCGTTACATATATAGCTTGATTGTTTAAATTGTCTATATGTATCAAGAATTTCCAATTGAAAAGTTTGCCGTAATTTGAAGAATTTTCTAATAAGTTCAACAATTAGAAAGGTAAAACTAAAGAGGGATCACTTGGACAATGGTTATTTGACTAGTTTGGTGATCTATTAATTTTCAAATAAATTACAAATTTTGAAGTATAAGAAAAGTTATAGAAATTATTATAGAGGAAGTGTAGTCTGTGTCAGAGGCAGACTTAGGATTTCCGTCAGGATGAGGCAAGATCTATACTTTTTTCAGAGGAGAGCAAAATAAAATAAATTTTAAATTTACAGACTATTTTACAAAAAAATTGACATAATACATATATGAATATGTCTATATTTTTTCTCATTTTTTGCAGAGTAATGTGAAAATCATTGTCACAATTGACAAGATAATTGTTGTTGAGTGACCTCCCTAATTGAAAATGAGAGAATTCATCACTCCCTATTTGAAAAAGAGATAATATTAATGAATGAAAATGAAAAAAATAACCATAAGACCTTATTTGTATGCACATCTTTTTGTAACTACATTCTAGAGATTGTAATTTGTGTACATAGTAAAATTCTTTATATTAATCTATACGAAAAGCCTTGTAAAAATAATTATTTGATTTTACTGTAAATCAAATAAATTGGAAACTTCTTATCTTTTATCGATTAATTAGATATGAATAAGGGTTTGACTCCTTATTCCTTTCTCAAACAATTGGTAAATTCCAAATAGTGGAACCAAAAAGAAATGAGACATATCTTCACATGGTTTGTCCGATGAAGAGCTTTGTTTTTTCTTATTCATTTCTCGTAGGCTTACAACACACACGCAAACAAATCAGAAAATAAATTTAAAAAATCTTTCTGAAAGTAATCTATAACGAAACTTGAACTTCAAACTTCTCCATGAAAGTCTTGTTCCTTACGATTACATTAAGTAGGACTTTGCACAAAGGGATAATTGTTAGGAATAGAATCAGGTGGCGCGTGACATCTATATTACATCATTTGTGAGTCGTTTATTGAAGGTCGATCTGGATCGTCCTTTCTTGTAGCGCATCTGTTACGTAACAACATAATCGGTCCTAATCGATAATAATCATGCCCATATATACTTGACACGTGGAAGCACTACACCAGGAAAATCAATTAAAACCGGTTAAAAAAGTAATTAAAACTAGTGCTGCAACAGATAGCAAAGTTGGGAGTTTCTAAATAATTAGAAGCATGATTCTAAGATTACTAAGGAATAAAGGGCCTTAGAACCAGTTGTTTAGTATCACATGTTTTTAAAATATAAGTGGAGAAGCTGTTTTTCCTTAGCAATTGGTTCTAAACGTATAGCAGAACTGCTTGTTCACTAGCAACAGGTTCTAAACGTATATGCAGAACCGCTTGTTTACTACCAACTGGTTCTAAAAATATATTTTACAAGCAATTAATCCGCGGGTAGCAACTGATTTTAAATTTATGGAAACTTAAAAAAAATATCAATTTTTTTGTGGCTATCCATTGCTGAAACAATATTCATATAACACATATAGCAAATAATCAATCAGCATACAGTCAAAACATAAAACCAAATTCATATAATTTTGACTAACAAAAATATGTATTACACAATCATATTACTCATCATCAATATAATAATACCAAAACAATATATACAACATCAAAGTATAAAACATTCATCTCCTAACAAATTTTTTTCCTAATAAAATTGAAGAGTAATTGTTTCACCTCTTCAATATCAACTATAGAATATGCATCTCGGTCATTTGGAGGTGGATGGAGCGCCTGCAAAAAAATAAAATAAATAGAAACTATACGTAAAATATAATTCTGACATGTTAAAAATATGCATTGTATAGCATTATGTTTTAAAATAAGATAGACAAAGACAATTCATATATATGAATAACAAAATAACACGTCTAAAAAATAAATAAAACTAACCCTCTTGATTAAACTAACAAATATACATCAATAGCATGAACTCTATACAAATATGAGTTACAAAATAACAAGTCTAAACAAAAAAAAATAAAACTAACCCTCTTGTTATAAATATGTATAAGTATGAGCATAAAAAAATTATAATAAATTTAACTAAACAAACAACACAATAAAATTCTAGATGAATACTTATTTGATAAAATAATATTGAAAACACATAATATACTTGATGAATTCTAGATTTGATGGTTGCTGTGGTGTTTCTTCTCTCTGCACGTTGCTCTAGACGACTGTGAATTCAACGGATGTGAATTCTAGATTTGCTAGCTGTTGTACATGGCTATGCATATATATATATATATATATATATATATATATGAGGGGGATCCATTAGCCTCCATTTTCCTAGCCTCTTGTAGCCTCTTCATCAAAGTCAATGAAAATGATCGATCCGGACCGTTCAAAACATTCTTCATACTAATATAGACTTAGAGACCAAATTTTAGATTTTTTTTTACTATTTTATCGGACGGGTTGAAAATTGGATTATCTAACGACTTATAGACATCCAATTTTCAATCCGTTCGATAAAATAGTAAAAAAAATGTCAAATTTAGTCTCCAAGTCTACATTAATATGAGTAATGTTTCAACGGTCCAGATCAGCCATATTCATTGATTTTGGTGGAAAATGATGCAGGAGGCTACGAGAAAGAGGCCACAGATCCCCCCTATATATATATATAGAGAGAGAGAGAAAGGCTAGGGTGCTCCATGGAGTACCAAACCGTTCGTGCTCCACATTCATTATTTTCAATTTAAAAATTCCAACGATCGATCCGAACCGTTCAACATGATCTACATATTAAAATCTACTTGGAGATTGAATTTTATATTTTTTTGAAATTGTTTGCTATTTTTTTAAAGAGGTACAAAAGTTGTTAATCAAACGGTTTCTAAACCAACAAAAGTTGTGATTTTCATACCTCTCTAAAAAATAGCAAAAAAATTCAAAAAAATATAAAATTCAATCTCCAAGAAGTTTTAAATATGTAAATCATGTTCAACGATTCGGATCGATCGTTGGAATTTTGAAATTGGAGATACGATGTAGAAAATTAGCGGTTTGGTGCTCCATGAAACACCCTAGCCTATCTCTCTCTCTCTCTCTCTCTCTCTCTCTCTCTCTCTCTCTCTATATATATATATATATATATATACAGGTCAAACACCTAGAACTAGTTATCAACAGGAAACAAGTTCTATGTAGTGTAGAACCAGTCGGTTGTAAAGATTTGGTTCTAACGAGAATCTAGCTAGAACCAGTTTCGTACTAACAAGTAGCAACTGGTTCTAACAAGAAACCAGAACTAGTTTCTTACTACCAACCGGTTGTAATGAGAATTCTAATTCTAGTTCTTTGTATAACCTGATTTTTTTTAAATATTTGATTTGAAATATTTTAAAACTCAGTTAATAATATTAAATTTGTTATTTAATCAACTGATTTAAATTATAAGCATGAGGGCTGCACCAGTGAACGACACATGGATTTCGTATCTTCTGTGGTATTTTATAGATCATAGCGCATAGTGAGGCGGATTGTATAATTAGCATATCATGAATTTACCGTATCGTACACGCATTTAATGCACTAATTTTGTTGATATTTATCCGAAAAGAATATTTTTTTACTCAATATTTATGTTGAGAAAAAGATGTGTCAAGCATATTTGTACCTTTTTTATCTGCGTTATCCGACGAGCTTAAAAGTTTTATGACTCGATACGCAACTATTAATTGTTGACAGTTAATGGATAAGGTTGAGCTATATTTAACGAGTATTTAAACATTTATATTATACGATCCTATCCATATTGATCCATATTTGACAATTTGAGACTTCTTCAAACATACTCAAAAGTATTAATGAATCATATAAAATAAATGGAATGCGTACTGTATCATCTAACTTCATTTTTTTTTATCACTTTTTCTCATTTAGTGGTGGCTTGAGTAATAAATGACAAATTATTTTTAGTCGACGTTTATAATAGGTATGGTATAGAAGAGGTGCTATCGAACTTTGGTATCGTTCGGATATATCTTACTGTATAATTTGAAACACCTACTCGAGACTAAAAGTGTTCAACTTTAAATTTAGAAAATTGTTTCACAAATCTTTTTATTTATATCAAGCTAATTTATGTATATTAGACGAGTTATATGTAATTATGCATGTTATTTATATCAAGCTCCGTATCGAACTTATGTATATTAATCGAACTTATGTATATTAGACGAGTTATTATGTATGTTAGATGAGTCGTTATGCATGTTATTTTTCATTTTATTTTTGTAATGTAAAATAATTATGCATTTTAAATATATATAAAAACTTGTCTAACATGCATAACGATGAGGTATCGATGGAGGTAGAGACAGATTCATTCATGGGCAAGTCCGTGCAAGTGCCCGACTTGATCTTAAAAAAACACAAAATTTAGTGTATATTTAGTTATTTTTGTAGTGAAAATGTGTTTTTAACGATAATTTAGTAGGCTTTAGTGGGTTTGTGGCCGGATTTATCTCAATCTCATGACCTAGACTTACTTGTGTCTGGGCTTAATTGGACTCTTGATCTGCTCCTGGATGGTAAACTCCTCTCTTGCCCCGTGACCCATAAATACACCACAAAGCATCTTATCCTACTAAGCGAAGTGATTCTGATCCGAGTACTGCCTTTATGGGTGGTAACATTTTAATAAAACTCCACAAAACATCTTAGCCTACTAAGAGAAGTGTTTCTTCTTCGAGTACTTCATTTAAGAGTATTTATCTTTCACTAAAACACCACAAAGATGCATAGAATACCACTCTAAGTGCTCAATGTCCGAGTACTTCATTTATGGGTGGTAATTGTACAAGAAAACACTACAAAGCATCATATCCTACTATGAGAAGTGTTTCTTATCCGATGATTTCATTTATGGGTGGTAACCTTTCAAGAAAACTCGAAAAAACATCATAGTCTAATACGAAAAGTTTTTCTTAGAACAGTAAAACACCAAGGAGAAGCATAGCATATCACTCTAAGTGCTTCATGTCTGAGTACTTCATTTATGGGTGGTAATCATTCAAGAAAACACCACAATGCATCTTATCTTTCTACGTGAAGTGTTTCTGGTAGGAGTACATCATTTATGGGTGGTAACCATTCAAGAATACACCACAAAGCATCTTATCCTACTAAACAAAGTGTCTCTGATCCGAATACTGCATTTATGGGTGGCAACCTTTCAATAAAACTCCACAAAGCATCATAGCCTAGTACGAGAAGTGTTTCTTCTTCGAGTACTTCATTTAAGGGTGTTTACATTTCACTAAAACGCCACGAAGATGCATAGAATACCACTTTAAGTGTTTCATATCCGAGTACTTCATTTATGGGTGGTAACCATACAAGAAAATATTACAAAGCATCATATCCTACTATGAGAAATGTTTCTTATCCGAGGACTTCATTTATGGATGGTAACCTTTGAAAAAAACTAGACAAAGCATTATAACATAGTACGAGAAGTTTTTCTTCTTCAAGTACTTCATTTAAGGGTGGTTACATTTCACTAAAACACCAGAGAGAAACATAAAAACCACTTTGAGTGCTTCATGTCTGAGTACTTCATTTATGGGTGGTAACCATTCAAAAAAACACCACACAACATCTTTTCCTTCTCCCTGAAGTGTTTTTGGTCGGAGTACTTCATTTATGGATGGTAACCATTCAAGAATACACCAAAAAACATCTTATCCTACTAAGCGAAGTGTTTTTGATTCGAGTACTGCATTTATGGATGGTAACCTTTAAATAAAATTCCATAAAGCATCATAGCCTAGTACGAGAAGTGTTTCTTCTTTGAGTACTTCATTTAATGGTGGTTACCTTTCACTAAAACGCCAATGAGAAGCATATAATACCACTCTGAGTGCTTCATGTCTGAGTACTTCATTTATGGATGGTAACCATCCAAGAAAACATCACAAAACATTTTATCTTTTTACGTGAAGTGTTTCTGTTCGGAGTACATCATTTATGGGTTTTAACCATCCAAGAATACACTACAAAGCATCTTATCATATTGAACGAAGTGTTTCTGATCCGAGTACTGCATTAATGGGTGGTAACCTTTCAATAAAACTAGACAAAACATCATAACCTAGTACGAGAAGTGTTTCTTCTTCGAGTACTTCATTTAAGATTGGTTACCTTTCACTAAAACACAAGGGAGAAGCATAGAATACCACTATAAGTGATTCATGTCCGATTACTTCTTTTGTGGGTGGTAATCATTCAAGAAAACACAAAAAAAGAATCATATCCTACTAAGAGAAGCGTTTCTGTTCCGAGACTTCATTTATGGGCGGTAAATTTTAGGACGACATCACAAAGCATCATAACCTACTATGGAGATTATTTCTTCTCCGTGTACTTTGTTTAGAGGTGGTAACATTTCAATAACATACCAGAGAGAAGCATAGAATACCACTCTGAGTGCTTCATGTCTGACCATTCATGCATGGTAACCATATAAGAAAACACCACAAAGCATCTTATCCTACTACGTGAAGTGTTTCTAGTCGGGGTACATTTACGGGTGGTAACCATTCAAGAATGCACCACAAAGCATCTTATCCTACTAAGAGAAGTGTTTCTGATCCGAGTGATGCATTTATGGATGTTAACCTTCAATAAAACTCCACAAAACATCATAGCCTACTATGAGAAGTGTTTCTTCTTCGAGTACTTCATTTAAGGGTGGTTACCTTACACTAAAATGCCACAAAGATGCATAAAATACCACTCTAAGTACTTTATGTCCGAGTACTTCATTTATAAGTGGTAACCATACAAGAAAACACTACAAAGCATCGTATCTTACTATGAGAAATGTTTTTTATCTGAGGACTTAATTTATGGGTGGTAACCTTTCAAGAAAACTGCACAAAACATCATATTCTAGTAAGAGAAGTGTTTCTTCTTTGAGTACTTCATTTAAGGGTGGTTACCTTTCACTAAAACACTAGGGAGAAGCATAGAATACCACTCTGGGTGCTTCATGTAAGGGTACTTCATTAATGGGTGGTAACCATTCAAGAAAACACCACAAAGCATCTTATCCTTCTACGTGAAGTGTTTCTGGTCGGAGTACATCATTTATGGGTGGTAACCATTAAAGAATACACCACAAAACATCTTATCCTACTAAGCGAAGTGTTTCACATCTGAGAACTGCATTTTTGGGTGGTAATCTTTCAATAAAATTCCACAAATCATCATAGCCTAGTACGAGATGTGTTTCTTCTTTGAGTACTTCATTTAAAATACCAGGGAGAAGCATAAAATACTACTCTTAGTGCTTCATATCTGAGTTCTTCATTTATGGGTGATAACCATTCAAAAAAATACCACAAAACATCTTATCCTACTAAGTGAAGTGTTTCTGGTCAGAGTACATCATTTATGGCAGGTAACCATTCAAGAATACACTAGAGTACATCATTTATGGATGGTAACCATTCAGGAATACACCAGAAAGGCATCTTATCCTTCTTAGCAAAGTATTTTTGTACCGAGTATTGCATTTATGGGTCATAACCGTTCAATAAAACTCCATACAACGTCATAGTCTACTACGAGAAGTGTTTTTTCTTCGAGTACTTCATTTAAGGGTGGTTACCTTTCACTAAATTACCATGAAGATGAATAGAATACCATTCTAAGTGCTTCATGTCCGAGTACTTCAATTTGGTAACCAAGAAAATGATAACCTAGGCGGCCTAGGTTATGGTCAATTTTTCGTTTAATTAACAATTAGGGACTAGTTTGCAAATCTTCTCAACTCACAATTTCAATTCACGACTATTCAATTCTATATGCGGAAGCGTAATACCAATATGACAAGATTAACTAAACAATTCTAATAAGCAATTCACTCAAATGTCAACACAATTCAATTCGCTAATTCCTAAAAGAGCAATTCAAGTGCAATTAATCACAAAGCAACTAGGAATTAATAAAATTGAAATAAAGAAAGGTGAGAAGATGGCTCAGTCGCGTGTTGACGGAGTTCGGTTTGCACTATGAGGCCACGCCTACTCTTCGGGTCCCCAGCGCCCCCGCTTCTTGCAGTAATAAGCCTGGTCCGCTCCACTAATGAAAAATTCATACAAAGGTGGAATCCAATTCTCTTTACACACACCGATAGAGTAATTGGACCCAAATTGATTCACACGGTTCACAATTAAGGAAACTAAGACGAATAGATAATAGAGCACTAATCTAACAACACCACTAATCTCTCAACACTCAATGAAACAATTTGGCTAAATAAAATTGGGAGATTGTGAAATAGATTTAGCTATTTAGGAATGAGCTCAAGTGCACAACAATGGCTGCTGAAAGGTGTTAAGTTTTTGCTAAAAGTTTCAGTGAGTAAAAGTGAAGAAGATGGTCCCCTTTTATACCTTTTCATTTCTGCACAAAATTAGGTTTTCGGAACATGGCGTTATAACGCTAAGCTCTATAGAAAACATAGCGTTATAATGCTATCATGAGTCAGGACAAAATTTTGTGACGTTAGATTTGTATTTTTGTGCAGGTTGTACTTAGTGTTATAACACCATGCTATGTACAAAACATAGCGTTATAATGCAAGTCCAAGCCAGGACAAAGTTTTGTGACGTTTGAATTTTGAACTGGCGTTATAACGTCAAATGTGGAGTTATAATAACGCTAGACCAGAATTTCCAGTACTTAGAAGATTTAGTCAACTTTGAGCACACTGGCGTTATAACGCATGGGATGGCGTTATAACGCCAACTCTCTGGAAATTTGGTTGAAAAACATGTTTTTGAGCAAACTGATGTTTTTGAGAAAATTAAATTCATCATGATGATCTTATACAATATTTAAGACTTAATTTTAAGCATTTGGAATTTTATCTGATCATTTACTATTTTAAAATAAGGTTTCAAAATCTGCACCGTTGTGGCGTTATAACGCTAGTCTTGGCATTATAACGCTAGAGATCAGGACTTGACCGATTTGGCTAAGTACCTGACTCTGGCGTTATAACGCCAAACTTGGAGTTATAACGCTACAGTTCAGGACTTAGCCAATTTGGCCAAAACCTGACTCTGGCGTTATAACGCCAGTCTTAGCTTTATAACGCTAACTCTCTGGAGTTTTGGTGAAAATTTTGCACTTTTGCAAAATAATGTTTTTGGAAAAATGAATTTTATATCATAAACTTTAGCAATATTTAAGAGGTAGTTTTGCTATTTTGCAATTTATTGCTATCTTAGTCTATTTTAAATTTCCATTTTAAAATCTTATAATTCCGGCGTTATAACGCCTTATTTGGCGTTATAACACCAAGTACAATGTTCTTTGTACATAGCCATTTCGCAGAGTTGTGTACTCTGGCGTTATAACGCCAAGTGTGGCGTTATAACGCTAATGCGTATTTTGTTCTGAATTTTGCTATTTGCATTTAACTCCCAATTTTAAATAACCAAAGTTCTAAAGAGTTAAACCTATATTCTTCTATAATTTCTTGAGATCTTCAGATCATAATTCCTTGGTTTAACTCCCCTTGCTTAATTTGATCTTGCTTCGAATATCCTGCATCAATTCTCACAAATTTTGATGAGATAACACGTTGTTTTGCAAATCAACAAACTTGAGAAATTGTTTGAGCCAACAGAAAACACTACAAAGCATCATATCCTACTATGAGAAGTGTTTTATTATTCGAGGACTTCATTTATGGGTGGTAACCATTCAAGAAAACACCACAAAGCATCTTATCATTCTACATGAAGTGTTTCTGGTCGGAGTAAATCATTTATGGGTGGTAACCATTCAAGAATACATCAGAAAGCATCTTATCCTACTTAACAGAGTGTTTCTGATTCGAGTACTACATTTATGGGTGGTAACCTTTCAATAAAGCTCTACAAAACGACATAGCCTACTACGAGAAGTGTTTCTTCTTCGAGTACTTCATTTAAGTGTGGTTATCTTTCACTAAAACACCACGAAGATGCATAGAATACCACTTTAAGTGCTTCATGTTCGAGTACTTCATTTATGGTTGGTAACCATACAAGAAAACACTACAAAGCATTGTATCCTAATGAGAAGTGTTTCTTACCCGAGGACTTCATTTAAGGGTGGTAACCTTTCAAGAAAACTACACAAAGTATCATAGCCTAGTACGTGAAATTTTTCTCCCTCGAGTACTTCATTTAAGGGTGGTTAACTTTCACTAAAACACCAGAGAGAAGCATATAATACCGCTCTATGTGCTTCATGTCTGATTACTTCATTTATGGGAGTTAATCATTCAACAAAACACCACAAAGCATCTTATCGTACTACGTGAAGTATTTCTGATCGGAGTACATCATTTATGGGTGGTAACCATTCAAGAAAACACCACAAAACATTAATCCTTCTAAGTGAAGGATTTCCGGTCAGAGTAAATCATTTACGGGTGGTAACCATTCAAGAATACACCACAAAGAATCTTATCTTATTATATGAAGTGTTTCTGATCCGAGGACTGCATTTACGAGTGGCAACCTTTCAATAAAATTCCACAAAGCATCATAGCCTAGTACGAGAACTGTTTCTTCTTCGAGTACTACATTTAAGGGTGGTTACCTTTCACTAAAACACCACGAAGAAGCATAGAATACCACTCTAAGTGCTTCATGTCCTAGTACTTTAATTATTGGTGATAACCATACAAGAAAACACTACAAAGCATCGTATCCTACTATGAGAAGTGTTTCTTTTCTGATGACTTCATTTATGGGAGATAACCTTTAAAGAAAACTCGAGAAAGCATCATAGCCTAGTACGAGAAGTTTCTTCTTCCAATACTTTATTTAAGGGTGGTTACCTCTCACTAAAACACCAGGGAGAAGCATAGAATACCACTCTGACTGTTCATGTCTGAGTACTTCAATTATGGATGGTAATTATTCAAGAATACACCACAAAACATAATGTACTTTTTTGTTGTGTTTTATTCATTCTTTACAACATTTAAATGAAGTACTCGGACAAAAACTCTTCTCGTAGTAAGATATGTTGCTTTGTGTGGTTTTCTTGAAAGGTTACCACTCGTAAATGAAGTATTCTGGTCAGAAATACTTCTCCTAGTAGGATACGATATTTTGTGGCGTTTTCATTAATGATTACCACTCATAAATGAAGTACTTAGATAAGAAACACTTCTCGTAGTCGGATTAGATGACTGTGTTGTTTTCTTTAAAGGTTACCACCCATAAATGATGTACTCTGATCAAAATTGCTCATAAATTAAGTACTTAACATTAAGCACTTAGAGTGGTAATCTATGCTTCTTCGTTGTGGTTTATTCATTGTTTACAATACTTGAATGAAGTAATCTGAGAAGAAACTCTTCTCGTAGTAGGATATGACGCTTTGTAGAGTTTTCTTGAAAGGTTACCACTCATAAATGAAGTATTCTGGTCAGAAACACTTCTCCTAGTAGGATACGATATTTTGTGGCGTTTTCTTTAATGATTACCACCCATAAATGAAGTACTTAGATAAGAAACACTTCTCGTAGTCGGATTAGATGCTTTTGATGTTTTCTTTAATGGTTACCACCCATAAATGATGTACTCTGATTAGAATTGCTCATAAATAAGTACTCAACATTAAGCACTTAGAGTGGTAATCTATGGTTCTTCGTTGTGTTTTATTCATCGTTTACAACACTTGAATGAAGTACTCGGAGAAGAAACTCTTCTCGTAGTAGGATATGATGCTTTGTGGAGTTTTCTTGAAA
Organism: Eleocharis quinqueflora; assembly: GCA_964058865.1. Classification (NCBI taxonomy): domain Eukaryota; kingdom Viridiplantae; phylum Streptophyta; class Magnoliopsida; order Poales; family Cyperaceae; genus Eleocharis; species Eleocharis quinqueflora. The sequence goes on from CAXKVX010000788.1 coordinate 111,033, forward strand.
GGTTACCACTCATGAAGTATTCTGGTCAGAAACACTTCTCCTAGTAGTATATAATGTTTTGGGGTGTTTTCTTTAATGATTACCACCCATAAATGAAGTACTTAGATAAGAAACACTTTTCGTAGTCGGATTAGATGCTTTTGATGTTTTCTTTAATGGTTACTACCCATAAATGATGTACTCTGATCAAAAGTGCTCATAAATTAAGTACTCAACATTAAGCACTTAGAGTGGTAATCTATGCTTCTTCGTTGAGTTTTATTCCTTGTTTACAACACTTCAATGAAGTACTCGGAGAAGAAACTCTTCTCGTAGTAGGATATGATTCTTTGTGGTGTTATCTAGAATGGTTACCACTCATAAATGATGTACTCTGGTCAGAAACACTTCTCATAGTAGGATATGATGTTTTGCGGTGTTTTCTGTAATGATTACCACCCATAAATAAAGTACATAGATAAGAAACAATTCTCGTAGTGAGTTTAGATGATTTGGGTTGTTTATTAATGGTTACCACCCAAAAATGATTTACTCTGATTAGAAATGCTCATAAATTAAGTACTCAACATTAAGCACTTAGAGTGGTAATCTATGCTTCTTCGTTGTGTTATATTCATTGTTTACAACACTTGAATGAAGTACTCGGACATGAAATTCTTCTCGTAGTAACATAAGTTGTTTTGTGGTTTTTTTTTTTGAAAGGTTACCACTCATAAATGAAGTACTCTGGTCAGAAACACTTCTCTAGTAGGATACGATGCTTTGTGGCGTTTTATTTAATGATTACCACCCATAAATGTAGTACTTAGATAAGAAACACTTCTCGTAGTCGGATTAGATGCTTTGTGATATTTTCTTTAATGGTTACCACCCATAAATGATGTACTATGATCAGAATTGCTCATAAATTGAGTACTCAACATTAAGCAATTAGAGTGGTGATCTATGCTTCTTCGTTGTGTTTTATTCGTTGTTCACAACACTTAAATGAAGTACTCGGAGAAGAAATTCTTCCCGTAGTAGGATATCATGCTTTGTTGAATTTTTTTGAAAGGTTACAACTCATAAATGAAGTACTCTGGTCAGAAACACTTCTCCAAAACGGATATGATGCTTTGTGGTGTTTCCATTAATGATTACCACCCATAAATGATGTACTTAGTTAAGAAACACTTCTCGTAGTCGGATTAGATGCTTCTTGATGTTTTCTTTAATGGTTACCACTAGAAAAAATGTAAACTGATCTGAATTGATCATAAATTGAGTACTCAACATTAAACAATTAGAGTGGTAATCTATGCTTCTTCGTTGTGTTTTATTCATTGTTTACAACACTTAAATGATGTACTCGGAGAAGAAACTCTTCTCGTAGTAGGATATGAAGCTTTGTTGAGTTTTTTTGAAAGGTTACCACTCACAAATGAAGTATTCTGGTCAGAAACACTTCTCCTAATAGAATATGATGCATTGTGGTGTTTTCTTTAATGATTACCACCAATAAAATGAAGTACTTAGATAAGAAATACTTCTCGTAGTCGGATTAGATGCTTTGTAATGTTTTCTTTAATGATTACCACACATAAATGATGTACTCTGATCAGAATTGTTCATAATTAAGTACTTAGAGTGGTAATATATGTTTCTTCGTTGTGTTTTATTCAATGTTTACAATATTTAATGAGTATTCGGAGAAGAAACTCTTTTCGTAGTAGGATATGTTGCTTTGTGGGGTTTTTTTTGAAAGTTTACCAGTCATAAATGAAGTACTCTGGTCAGAAACACTTCTCCTAGTAGGATACGAAGATTTGTGGCGTTTTTTTTAATGATTACCACCCATAAATGAAGGACTTAGATAAGAAACACTTCTCGCAGTCGGATTAGATGATTGTGTTATTTTCTTTAAAGGTTACCACCCATAAATGATGTACTCTGATCAATATTGCTCCTAAATTAAGTACTCAACATTAAGCACTTAGAGTGATAATCTATGCTTCTTCGTTGTTGTTTATTCATTGCTTACAGCACTTGAATGAAGTAATATGAAAAGAAACTCTTCTCGTAGTATGATATGACGTTTTGTGGAGTTTTCTTGAAAGGTTACAACTCACAAATGAAGTACTCTGGTCAGAAACACTTCTCCTTGTCGGATACGATGCTTTGTGATGTTTTCTTTAATGATTATCACCCATAAATGAATTACTTGGATAAGAAACACTTCTCGTAGTCGGATTAAATGCTTTGTGATGTTTTCTTTAATGGTTACCACCCATAAATGATGTACTCTGATTAGAATTGCTCATAAATAAGTACTCAACATTAAGCACTTAGAGTGGTAATCTATGCTTCTTCGTTGTGTTATATTCATTGTTTACAACACTTGAATGAAGTACTCGGAGAAGAAACTCTTCTCGTAGTAGGATATGATGCTTTGTGGGGTTTTCTTGAAAGGTTACCACTCATAAATGAAGTACTCTGGTCAGAAACACTTCTCCTAGTAGGATACGATACTTTGTGGCGTTTTCTTTAATGATTACCACCCATAAATGAAGTACTTAGATAAGAAACACTTCTCGTAGTCGGATTAGATGCTTTTGATGTTTTCTTTAATGGTTACCACCCATAAATGAAGTACTCTGATAAGAATTGCTCATAAATTAAGTACTCAACATTATGCACTTAGAGTGGTAATCTATGCTTCTTCGTTGTGTTTTATTCATCGTTTACAACACTTGAATGAAGTACTCGTAGTAGAAACTCTTCTCGTAGTAGGATATGATGTTTTGTGGGGTTTTATTGCAACGTTACCACTCATAAATGGAGTACTTTGGTCAGAAACACTTCTCCTAGTAGTATATAATGTTTTGTGGCGTTTTCTTTAATGATTACCACCCATAAATGAAGTACTTAGATAAGAAACACTTCTCGTAGTCGGATTAGATGCTTTTGATGTTTTCTTTAATGGTTACCACCCATAAATGATGCACTCTGATAAGAACTGCTCATAAATTAAGTACTCAACATTAAGCACTTAGAGTGGTAATCTATGCTTCTTCGTTGTGTTTTATTCGTCGTTTACAACACATGAATGAAGTACTCGGAGAAGAAACTCTTCTTGTAAGAGGATATGATGCTTTGTGGAGTTTTCTTGAATGGTTACCACTCACAAATGAAGTATTCTGGTCGAAAACACTTCTCCTAGTAGTATATAATATTTTGTGGTGTTTTCTTTAACGATTACCACTCATAAATGAAGTGCTTAGATAAGAAACACTTTTCGTAGTCGGATTAGTTGCTTTTGATGTTTTCTTTAATGGTTATCACCCCATAAATGATGTACACTGATCAAAATTGGTCATAAATTTAGTACTCAACATTAAGCACGTAGAGTGATAATCTATGCTTCTTCGTTGTTTTATATTCCTTGTTTAACACTTGAATGAAGTACTCGGAGAAGACACTCTTCTCATAGTAGGATATGATGCTTTGTGGGGTTTTCTTGAAAGGTTAACACTCATAAATGAAGTACTCTGGTCAGAAACACTTCTTCTAGTAGGATATGATGCTTTGTGGTGTTTTCTGTAATGATTACCACCCATAACTGAAGTACTTAGATAAGAAACAATTCTTGTAGTCGGATTAGATGATTTGTGCTGTTTTTTTAATTGTTACCACCCATAAATGATTTGCTCTGATCAGAATTGCTCATAAATTAAGTACTCAACATTAAGCACTTAGAGTTGTAATCTATGCTTCTTCGTTGTGTTTTATTTATTATTTACAATATTTAAATGAAGTACTCGGACAAGAAATTCTTCTGGTAGTAAGATATGTTGCTTTGTGTTGTTTTCTTGAAATGTTACCACTCATAAATGAAGTACTCTGGTCTGAAATACTTCTCCTAGTAGGATACGATGCTTTGTGGCGTTTTCTTTAAAGATTATCATCCATAAATGAAGTACTTAGATAAGAAAAACACATTTCGTAGTTGGATTAGCTAATTTGTGTTGTTTTTTTTTAATGGTTACCACACATAAATGATGTACTCTGATAAGAATTGCTCATAAATTAAGTACTCAACATTAAACACTTAGAGTGGTAATCTATGCTTCTTCGTTGTGTTATATTCATTGTTTACAACACTTGAATGAAGTACTCGGAGAAGAAAATCTTCTCGTAGTAGGATATGAAGCTTTGTGGGGTTTTTTTTTGAAAGAATATCACTCATAAATGAAGTACTCTAGTCAGAAACACTTCTCCTAGTAGGATATAGTGTTTTTTGGCGTTTTCTTTAATGATTACCACCCATAAATGAAATACTTAGATATGAAACACTTCTCGTAGTTGGATTAGATGCTTTTGATGTTTTCTTTAATGGTTACCACACATAAATGATGTACTCTGATAAGAACTGCTCATAAATTAAGTACTCAACATGAAGCACTTAGAGTGGTAATCTATGCTTCTTCGTTGTGTTTTATTCATTGTTTACAACACTTCAATGAAGTACTCGGAGAATAAAATCTTCTCGTAGTAGGATATGATTCTTTGTGGAGTTATCTTGAATGGTTACCACTCATAAATGAAGTACTCTGGTCAGAAACACTTCTCCTAGTAGGATACGACACTTTGTGGTGTTTTCTTTAATGATTACCACCCATAAATGAAGTACTTAGGTAAGAAACACTTCTCGTTGTCGGATTAGATGCTTTTGAAGTTTTCTTTAATGGTTACCACCCATAAATGAAGTACTCTGATAAGAACTGCTCATAAATTAAGTACTCAACATTAAGCACTTAGAGTGGTAATCTATGCTTCTTCGTTGTTTTATATTCATTGTTTACAACATTTGAATGAAGTACTCGGACAAGAAATTCTTCTCGTAGTAAGATATGTTGTTTTGTGGGGTTTTCTTGAAAGGTTACCACCCAGAAAAGATATAAACTGATTAGAATTGCTCATAAATTGAGTACTCAACATTAAGCGATTAGAGTGGTAATCTATGCTTCTTCGTTGTGTTTTATTCATTGTTTACAACACTTAAATGAAGTACTCGGAGAAGAAAATCTTCTCGTATTAGGATATGATGCTTTGTTGAGTTTACATGAAAGGTTACCACTCATAAATTAAATACTCTGGTCATAAACACTTCTCCTAGTAGGATATGATGCTTTGTGGTGTTTTCTTGAAATGTTACCCCTTATAAATGAAGTACTCTAGTCAGAAACACTTCCTAGTCGGATACCATGCTTTGTTTAGGTTTTTTGAAAGGTTACCACTCATAAAAGAATTACTCTGGTCAAAAACACTTCTCCTAGTAGGATATGATGCTTTGTGGTGTTTTCTTTAATGATTACCACCCATAAATGAAGTACTTAGATAAGAAACACTTCTCGTAGTCGGATTAGATGCTTTGTGATGTTTTCTTTAATGATTACCACCCAGAAAAGATGTAAACTGATTAGAATTGCTCATAAATTGAGTACTCAACATTAAGCGATTAGAGTGGTAATCTATGCATCTTCGTTGTGTTTTATTCAATGTTTACAACACTTAAATGAAGTACTCGGAGAAGAAAATCTTCTCGTATTAGGATATGATGCTTTGTTGAGTTTTCATGAAAGGTTACAACTCATAAATGAAGTACTCTGGTCTGAAATACTTCTCCTAGTAGGATACGATGATTTGTGGCGTTTGCTTGAAAGGTTACCACTCATAAAAGAAATACTCTGGTTAGAAACACTTCTCTTAGTCGGATTAGCTAATTTGTGTTGTTTTTTTTAATGGTTATGACACATAAATGATGTACTCTGATAAGAATTGCTCATAAATTAAGTACTCAACATTAAATACATAGAGTGGTAATCTATTCTTCTTCGTTGTGTTATATTCATTGTTTAAAACACATGAATGAAGTACTCAGAGAAGAAACTCTTTTCGTAGTAGGATATGATGCTTTGTGGGGTTTTTTCTTGAAAGGATACCACTCATAAATGAAGTACTCTAGTCAGAAACACTTCTCCTAGTAGGATACGTTGCTTTGTGGCATTTTCTTTAATGATTACCACCCATAAATGAAGTACTTGGATAAGAAACACTTCTCGTCGTCGGATTAAATGCTTTGTTTATGTTTTCTTTAATGGTTACCTCCCATAAATGATGTACTCTGATCAGAATTGCTCATAAATTAAGTACTCAACATTAAGCACTTAGAGTGGTAATCTATACTTCTTCGTTGTATTTTATTCATTATTTACAACATTTCAATGAAGTACTCGGACAATAAATTCTTCTCGTTGTAAGATATGTTGCTTTGTAGGATTTTCTGAAAGATCACCCTGAAAAGATGTAAACTTATCAGAATTTCTCATAAATTGAGTACTCAACGTTAAGCAATTAGAGTGGTAATCTATTCTTCTTCGTTGGGTTTTTTTTATTGTTTACAACACTTAAATGAAGTAGTCGAAGAATAAACTCTTCTTGTTGTAGGATATGATGCTTTGTTGAGTTCTTTTGAAAGGTTACCACTCATAAATAATGTATTCTGCTCAGAAACACTTGTCCTAGTAGGATATGATGCTTTGTGATATTTTCTTTAATGATTACCACCCATAAATGAAGTACTTAGATATGAAACATTTCTGGTAGTCTGATTAGATGCTTCGTGATGTTTTCTTTAATGGTTACCACCCATAACTGATGTACTCTGATCAGAATGGCTCATAAATTAAATACTCAACATTAAGCATTTAGAGTGGTAATCTATGCTTCTTCGTTTTGTTTTATTCATTCTTTACAACACTTAAATGATGAACTCGGAGAAGAAACTCTTCTTGTAGTAGGATATGATGCTTTGTTGAGTTTTCTTGAAAGGTTACCACTCATAAATGAAGTACTCTGGTCTGAAATACTTCTCCTAGTAGGATACGATGATTTGTGGCGTTTGCTTGAAAGGTTACCACTCATAAAAGAATTACTCTGGTCAAAAACACTTCTCCTAGTAGGATATGATGCTTTGTGGTGTTTTCTTTAATGATTACCACCCATAAATGAAGTACTTAGATAAGAAACACTTCTCGTAGTCGGATTAGATGCTTTGTGATGTTTTCTTTAATGATTACCACCCAGAAAAGATGTAAACTGATTAGAATTGCTCATAAATTGAGTACTCAACATTAAGCGATTAGAGTGGTAATCTATGCTTCTTCGTTGTGTTTTATTCAATGTTTACAACACTTAAATGAAGTACTCGGAGAAGAAAATCTTCTCGTATTAGGATATGATGCTTTGTTGAGTTTTCATGAAAGGTTACAACTCATAAATGAAGTACTCTGGTCTGAAATACTTCTCCTAGTAGGATACGATGATTTGTGGCGTTTGCTTGAAAGGTTACCACTCATAAATGAAGTACTCTGGTTAGAAACACTTCTCTTAGTCGGATTAGCTAATTTGTGTTGTTTTTTTTAATGGTTACGACACATAAATGATGTACTCTGATAAGAATTGCTCATAAATTAAGTACTCAACATTAAATACATATAGTGGTAATCTATGCTTCTTCGTTGTGTTATATTCATTGTTTACAACACTTTAATGAAGTACTCGGAGAAGAAAATCTTCTCGTAGTAGGATATGAAGCTTTGTGGGGTTTTTTTTTGAAAGAATATCACTCATAAATGAAGTACTCTAGTCAGAAACACTTCTCCTAGTAGGATACGTTGCTTTGTGGCATTTTCTTTAATGATTACCAACCATAAATGAAGTACTTGGATAAGAAACACTTCTCGTCGTCGGATTAAATGCTTTGTGATGTTTTCTTTAATGGTTACCTCCCATAAATGATGTACTCTGATCAGAATTGCTCATAAATTAAGTACTCAACATTAAGCACTTAGAGTGGTAATCTATACTTCTTCGTTGTATTTTATTCATTGTTTACAACATTTCAATGAAGTACTCGGACAATAAATTCTTCTCGTTGTAAGATATGTTGCTTTGTAGGATTTTCTGAAAGGTTACCACCCAGAAAAGATGTAAACTTATCAGAATTTCTCATAAATTGAGTACTCAACGTTAAGCAATTAGAGTGGTAATCTATTCTATTCGTTGGGTTTTATTTATTGTTTACAACACTTAAATGAAGTAGTCGAAGAATAAACTCTTCTTGTTGTAGGATATGATGCTTTGTTGAGTTCTTTTGAAAGGTTACCACTCATAAATAATGTATTCTGCTCAGAAACACTTGTCCTAGTAGGATATGATGCTTTGTGATGTTTTCTTTAATGATTACCACCCATAAATGAAGTACTTAGATAAGAAACATTTCTGGTAGTCTGATTAGATGCTTCGTGATGTTTTCTTTAATGGTTACCACCCATAACTAATGTACTCTGATCAGAATGGCTCATAAATTAAATACTCAACATTAAGCAATTAAAGTGGTAATCTATGCTTCTTCGTTGTGTTTTATTCATTGTTTACAACACTTAAATGAAGTAGTCGACGAATAAACTCTTTTCGTAGTAGGATATGATGCTTTGTGGAGTTTTCTTGAAAGGTCACCACTCATAAATGAAGTACTCTGGTGAGAAACACATGTCCTAGTAGGATATAATGATTTGTGGTGTTTTCTTTAATGATTACTACCCATAAATGAAGTACTTAGATACGAAACACTTCTTGTAGTCGGATTAGATGCTTTGTGATGATTTCTTGAATGGTTACCACCCAGAAAAGATGTAAACTGATCAGAATTGCTCATAAATTGAGTACTCAACGTTAAGCAATTAGATTGGTAATCTATGCTTCTTCGTTGTGTTTTATTCATTGTTTACAACACTTAAATGAAGTAGTCGAAGAATAAGCTCTTGTCGTAGTAGGATATGATGTTTTGTGGAGTTTTCTTGAAAGGTTAACACTCATAAATAAAGTACTCTGGTTAGAAACACTTCTCCTAGTCGAATTTGATGCTTTGTGGTGTTTTTTTTAATGATTAACACCCATAAATTAAGTAATTAGATAAGAAACATTTCTCATAGTCGGATTAGATGCTTTGTGATGTTTTCTTTATTTATTACCACCCATAAACGAAGTACTATGATCAGAATTGCTCATAAATTGACTACTCAACATTAAGAAATTAGAGTGGTAATCTATGCTTCTTCATTGTGTTTTATTCATTGTTTACAACACTTAAATGAAGTACTCGGAGAAGATAATCTTCTCGTAGTAAGATATGATGCTTTGTTGAGTTTTTTGAAAGGTTACCACTCATAAACGAAGTACCATGGTCAGAAACACTTCTCCTAAACGGATATGATGCTTTGTGGTGTTTCCTCTAATGATTACCACCCATAAATGAAGTACTTAGATAAGAAACACTTCTCGTAATCGGATTAGATGCTTTGTGATGTTTTCTTTAATGGTTACCACCTAGAAAAGATGTAAACTGAACAGAATTGCTCATAAATTGAGTACTCAACATTAAGCAATTAGAGTGGTAGTCTATGCTTCTTCGTTGTGTTTTATTCATTGTTTACAACATTGGAATGAAGTAGTCGAAGAATAAGCTCTTGTCGTAGTAGGATATGATGATTTGTGGAGTTTTCTTGAAAGATTACCACTCATAAATAAAGTACTCTGGTTAGAAACACTTCTCCTAGTCGAATTTGATGCTTTGTTGTGTTTTTTTAATGATTAACACCCACAAATAAAGTAATTAGATAAGAAACAATTCTCGTAGTCGGATTAGATTCTTTGTGATGTTTTGTTTAATAATAACCACCCATAAATGATGTACTCTGATCAGGATTGATCATAAATTAAGTACTCAACATTAAACACTTAGAGTGGTAATCTGTACTTCTTCGTTGTGTTTTATTCATTGTTTACAACACTTAAATGAAGTACTCGGAGAAGATACTCTTCTCGTAGTAGGATATGATGCTTTGTGGAGTTTTCTTGAAAGCTTATCACTCATAAATAAAGTACTCTAGTCAGAAACACTTCTCCTAGTAAGATATAATGTTTTGTTGTGTTTTCTTTAATGATTACCACCCATAAATGAAGTACTTAGATAAGAAACACTTCTCGTAGTCGGATTAAATGCTTTGTGATGTTTTCTTTAATGATTACCATCTAGAAAAGATGTAAACCGATCAGAATTGCTCATTAATTAAATACTCAACATTAAGCAATTAGAGTGGTAATATATTCTTCTTCGTTATGTTTTATTCATTGTTTACAACACTTAAATGAAGTACTCGGAGAAGAAAATCATCTCGTAGTAGCATATGATGCTTTGTTGAGTTTTTTTGAAAGGTTACCACTCAAAAATGATGTATTCTGGTCAGAAACACTTCTCCTAGTAGGATATAATGTTTTTTGGCGTTTTCTTTAATGAATACCACCCATAAATGAAGTACTTAGATAAGAAACACTTCTCGTAGTCGGATTAGATGCTTTTGATGTTTTCTTTAATGGTTACCACCCATAAATGATGTACTCTGATAAGAACTGCTCATAAATTAAGTGCTCAACATGAAGCACTTAGAGTGGTAATCTATGCTTCTTCGTTGTGTTTTATTCATTGTTTACAACACTTCAATGAAGTACTCGGAGAATAAAATCTTCTCGTAGTAGGATATGATTCTTTGTGGAGTTATCTTGAATGGTTACCACTCATAAATGATGTACTCTGTTCAGAAACACTTCTCATAGTAGGATATGATGCTTTGCGGTGTTCTCTATAATGATTACCACCCATAAATGAAGTAGTTAGATAAGAAACAATTCTCGTAGTGGGTTTAGATGATTTGGGTTGTTTTTTTAATGGTTACCACCCATAAATGATTTACTCTGATCAGAATTGCTCATAAATTATGTACTCAACATTAAGCACTTAGAGTGGTAATCTATGCTTCTTCGTTGTGTTATAATCATTGTTTACAACACTTGAATGAAGTACTCGGAGAAGAAACTCTTCTCGTAGCAGGTTACGATGCTTTGTGGGGTTTTCTTGAAAGGTTACCACTCATAAATGAAGTACTCTGGTCAGAAACACTTCTCCTAGTAGGATACGATATTTTGTGGAGTTTTCTTTAATGATTACCACCCATAAATGAAGTACTTAGGTAAGAAACACTTCTCGTTGTCGGATTAGATGCTTTTGAAGTTTTCTTTAATGGTTACCACCCATAAATGAAGTACTCTGATAAGAACTGCTCATAAATTAAGTACTCAACATTAAGCACTTAGAGTGGTAATCTATGCTTCTTCGTTGTTTTATATTCATTGTTTACAACATTTGAATGAAGTATTCGGACAAGAAATTCTTCTCGTAGTAAGATATGTTGTTTTGTGGGGTTTTCTTGAAAGGTTACCACCCAGAAAAGATGTAAACTGATTAGAATTGCTCATAAATTGAGTACTCAACATTAAGCGATTAGAGTGGTAATCTATGCTTCTTCGTTGTGTTTTATTCATTGTTTACAACACTTAAATGAAGTACTCGGAGAAGAAAATCTTCTCGTATTAGGATATGATGCTTTGTTGAGTTTTCATGAAAGGTTACCACTCATAAATTAAATACTCTGGTCAGAAACACTTCTCCTAGTAGGATATGATGTTTTGTGGTGTTTTCTTGAAAAGTTACCTCTCATAAATGAAGTACTCTAGTCAGAAACACTTTCTAGTAGGATACGTTGCTTTGTGGCGTTTTCTTTAATGATTACCACCTATAAATGTAGTACTTGGATAAGAAACACTTCTCGTCGTCGGATTAAATGCTTTGTGATGTTTTCTTTAATGGTTACATCCCATAAATGATGTACTCTGATCAGAATTGCTCATAAATTAAGTACTCAACATTAAGCACTTAGAGTGGTAATCTATACTTCTTCGTTGTATTTTATTCATTGTTTACAACATTTCAATGAAGTACTCGGACAATAAATTCTTATCGTTGTAAGATATGTTGCTTTGTAGGATTTTCTTGAAAGGTTACCACCCAGAGAAGATGTAAACAGATCAGGATTGCTCATAAATTGAGTACTCAACGTTAAGCAATTAGGGTGGTAATCTATGCTTCTTCGTTGTGTTTTATTCATTGTTTACAACACTTAAATGAAGTAGTCGAAGAATAAACTCTTCTCGTTGTAGGATATGATGCTTTGTTGAGTTCTTTTGAAAAGTTACCACTCATAAATGATGTATTCTGCTCAGAAGCACTTCTCCTTGTAGGATATGATGTTTTGTGGTGTTTTCTTTAATGATTACCACCCATAAATGAAGTACTTAGATAAGAAACACTTCTCATAGTCGGATTAGATGCTTTGTGATGTTTTCTTTAATGGTTACCACCCATAAATGATGTACTATGATCAGAATTGCTCATAAATTGAGTACTCAACATTAAGCAATTAGAGTGGTAATCTATGCTTCTTCGTTGTGTTTTATTCATTGATCACAACACTTAAATGAAGTACTCGGAGAAGAAATTATTCCCGTAGTAGGATATCATGCTTTGTGGAATTTTTTTGAAAGGTTACCACTCATAAATGAAGTACTCTGGTCAGAAACACTTCCCCTAAACGGATATGATGCTTTGTGGTGTTTCCATTAATGATTACCACCCATAAATGATGTACTTAGTTAAGAAACACTTCTCGTAGTCGGATTAGATGCTTCTTGATGTTTTCTTTAATGGTTACCACTAGAAAAAATGTAATCTGAATTGCTCATAAATTGAGTACTCAACATTAAACAATTAGAGTGGTAATCTATGCTTCTTCGTTGTGTTTTATTCATTGTTTACAACACTTAAATGATGTACTCGGAGAAGAAACTCTTCTCATAGTAGGATATGATGCTTTGTTGAGTTTTTTTGAAAGGTTACCACTCACAAATGAAGTTTTCTGGTCAGAAACACTTCTCCTAATAGAATATGATGCATTGTGGTGTTTTCTTTAATGATTACCACCCATAAAATTAAGTACTTAGATAAGAAATACTTCTCGTAGTCGGATTAGATGCTTTGTGATGTTTTCTTTAATGGTTACCACACATAAATGATGTACTCTGATCAGAATTGTTCATAATTAAGTACTGAACATAAAGTACTTAGAGTGGTAATATATGTTTCTTCATTGTGTTTTATTCATTGTTTACAATACTTAATGAAGTACTCGGAGAAGAAACTTTTTTCGTAGTAGGATATGACGCTTTGTTGAGTTTTTTGAAAGGTTATCACTCATAAATAAAGTACTCTAGTCAGAAACACTTCTCCTAGTAAGATGTAATGTTTTGTTGTGTTTTCTTTAATGATTACCACCGATAAATGAAGTACTTAGATAAGAAACAATTCTCGTAGTCGAATTAAATGCTTTGTGATGTTTATTTAATGATTACCATCTAGAAAAGATGTAAACCGATCAGAATTGCTCATTAATTAAATACTCAACATTAAGCAATTAGAGTGGTAATCTATTCTTCTTCGTTATGTTTTATTGATTTTTTACAACACTTAAATGAAGTACTCGGAGAAGAAAACCTTCTCGTAGTAGCATATGATGCTTTGTTGAGTTTTTTTTGAAAGGTTACCACTCAAAAATGATGTATTCTGGTCAGAAACACTTATCTTAGTAGGATATGATGCTTTGTGGTGTTTTCTTAAATGATTAACACCCATAAATGAAGTACATAGATAAGAAACACTTCTGGTAGTATGATTAGATGCTTTGTGATGTTTATTTTAATGGTTACCACCCATAAATGATGTACGATGATCATAATTGCTCATAAATTAAGTACTCAACATTAAGCACTTAGAGTGGTAATCTATGCTTCTTCGTTGTGTTTTATTCATTGTTTACAACACTTGAATGAATTACTCGGAGAAGAAACTCTTCTCGTAGTAGGATACCATGCTTTGTTGAGGTTTTTTGAAAGGTTACCACTCATAAAAGAATTACTCTGGTCAGAAACACTTCTCCTAGTAGGATATGATGCTTTGTGGGTGTTTTCTTTAATGATTACCACTCATAAATTAAGTTCTTAGATAAGAAACATTTCTCGTAGGCGGATTAGATGTTTTGTGGTGTTTTCTTGAATGGTTACCACCAATAAATGATTTACTCTAATCAGAATTGCTCATTAATTAAGTACTAAACATTAAGCAATTAGAGTGGTAACCTATGCTTCTTCGTTGTGTTTTGTTCATTGTTTACAACACTTAAATGAAGTACTCGGAGAAAACCTCTTCTCGTAGTAGGATTTGATGCTTTGTGGAGTATTCTTGAAAGGTTTACCACTCATAAATGAAGTACTATGGCAAAAACACTTCTCCTAGTCGTATATGACGCTTTGTGGTGTTTTCTTTAATGATTACTACCCATAAATAAAGAACTTAGATAAGAAACACTTCTCGTAGTCTGATTAGATGTTTTGAGAAGTTTTCTTTAAGGGTTACCACCTATAAATGATTTATTCTAATCAGAATTGCTCATAAATTAAGTACTCGACATTACGCATTTAGAGTGTTAATATATGCATCTTTGTTGTGTCTTATTCATTATTTACAACCTTTAAATGAAGTACCTGGACAAAAAATTCTTCTCGTAGTAAGATATGTTGCTTTGTGGGATTTTCTTGAAAGGTTAGCAGTCATAAAACAAGTACTCTGGTAAAAAAACACTTCTCTTAGTGGGATATGATGTTTTGTGGTGCTTTTCTTTAATGATTTCCTCCCATAAATTAAGTTCTTATATAAGAAACAATTCTCGTAGTCGGATTAGATGTTTTGTGATGTTTTCTTTAATGATTACCACCCATAAATGATGTACTCTGGTCACAATTGCTCATAAATTAAGTACTCAATATTAAGCACTTACAATATTTATCTTTTTTCTTCGTTGTGTTTTATTCTTTATTCACAACACTTAAATGAAGTACTCGGAGCAGAAACTTTTCTCGTAGTAGTATATGTGCTTTGTGGAGTTTTCTTGAAAGGTTACCACTCATAAATAAAGTACTTAGATAAGAAACACTTCTCGTAGTAGGATATGACGCTTTATGGTGTTTTCTTTAAAGATTACCACCCATAAATAAAGTACTTAGATAAGAAACACTTCTCGTAGTCGTATTAGATGTTTTGTGATGTTTTCTTTAATGGTTACCACTGATAAATCATTTACTCTGATCAGAATTGCTCATAAATTAAGTACTTAACATTACACACTTAGAGTGGTATCTATGCTTCTACGTTGTGTTTTATTCATTGTTTACAACACTTAAATGAAGTACTCGGAGAAGAAACTCTTCTCGTAGTAGGATATGACGCTTTGATGAGTTTTTTTGAAAGGTTACCACTCATAAATGAAGTACTCTAGTCAGAAACACTTCTCCTAGAAAGATATGACGCTTTGTGGTATTTTCTTTAATGATTACCACCCAAAAATAAATTACTTAGATAAGAAACACTTCTCGTAGTCGGATTAGATGTTTTGTGATGTTTTCTTTAATGGGTACCACCCATAAATGATTTACTCTAATCAGAATTGCTCATAAATTAAGTACTCAACATTACGCACTTAGAGTGGTAATCTATGCATATTTGATGTGTCTTATTCATTATTTACAACATTTAAATGAAGTACCCGGACAAGAAATTCTTCTTGTAGTAAGATATGTTGCTTTGTGGGATTTTCCTGAAAGGTTACCACTCATAAATGAAGTACTTTGGTTAGATACACTTCTCCTAGTCGGATATTATGCTTTGTGGTGTTTTCTTTAATGATTACCACCCTTAAATTAAGTACTTAGATAAGAAACAATTATTGTAGTCGAATTAGATGCTTTGTGATGTTTTCTTTAATGATTACCACCCATAAATAAAGTACTTAGATAAGAAACACTTCTCGTAGTCGGATTAGATGTTTTGTGATGTTTTCTTTAATGGTTACCACTCATAAATGATTTACTCTGATCAGAATTGCTCATAAATTAAGTACTTAACATTACGCATTTAGAGTGGTATCTATGCTTCTACGTTGTGTTTTATTTATTGTTTACAACACTTAAATGAAGTACTCAGAGAAGAAACTATTCTTATAGTAGGATATGATGCTTTGTTGAGTTTTTTGAAAGGTTACAACTCATAAATGAAGTGCTCTGGTCAAAAACACTTCTCCTAGTCGTATATGACGCTTTGTGGTATTTTTTTTAATGATTACCACCCATAAATAAATAACTTAGATAAGAAACACTTCTCATAGTCGTATTAGATGTTTTGTGATGTTTTCTTTAATGGTTACCACCCATAAATGATTTACTCTAATCAGAATTGCTCATAAATTAAGTACTCAACATTACACACTTAGAGTGGTAATCTATGCATATTTGTTGTGTCTTATTCATTATTTACAACATTTAATGAAGTACCCGGACAAGAAATTCTTCTCGTAGTAAGATATGTTGCTTTGTGTGGTTTTCTTGAAAGGTTACCACTCATAAATCAAGTACTCTGGTCAAAAACACTTCTCCTAGTCGGATATGATGCTTTGTGGAATTTTTCTTTAATGATTAACACCCATAAATTAAGTTCTTAGATAAGAAACAATTATCGTAGTCGGATTAGATGTTTTGTGATGTTTTTTCTTTAATGATTACCACCCATAATTGTTGTACTCTGATCGGAATTGCTGATAAATTAAGTACTCAACATTAAGCACTTAGAGTGGTAATCTATGCTTCTTCGTTGTGTTTTATTCTTTATTTACAACACTAAAATGAAGTACTCGAAGAAGAAACTCTTCTCGTAGTAGGATATGATGCTTTATGGAGTTTTTTTGAAAGGTTACCACTCATAAATGAAGTACTCTGGTAAAAAACACATCTCGTAGTCAGATATGATACTTTTTGCACCCATAAATGAAGTACTTAGATAAGGAAATTTAATCGTAGTCGGATTAGATGTTTTCTAATGTTTTCTTTAATGTTTACCACCCATAAAATGATGTACACTTATCAGAATTGCTCATAAATTAAGTACTCAACATTAAGCACTTAGAGTGGTATTCTATGCTTCTTCGTTGTGTTTTATTCAGTGTTTGCAACACTTAATGAAGTACCCGGAGAAGAAATTCTTCTCGTAGTAGGATATGATGCTTTGTGGAGTTTTCTTGAAAGGTTACCACTCATAAATGAAGTACTCTGGTCAAAAACACTTCTCCTAGTTGGATATGATGCTTTGTGGTGTTTTCTTTAATGATTACCACCCTTAAATGATGTACTTAGATAAGAAACACTTTTCGTAGTCGGATTAGATGTTTTGTAATGTTTTCTTTAATGGTTACCACCCATAAATGATGTACTCTTATCAGAATTGCTAATAAATTAAGTACTCAACATTAAGCACTTAGAGTGGTAATCTATGCTTCTTCGTTGTGTTTTATTCATTATTTACAATATTTAAATGAAGTACTCGGACGAAAAACTCTTCTCGTAGTAAGATATGTTGCTTTGTGGGGTTTTCTTGAAAGGTTACCACTCATAAATGAAGTACTCTGGTCAGAAACACTTCTCCTAGTAAGATATGATGCTTTGTGGTATTTTCATTAATAATTACCACCCATAAATGAAGTACTTAGATAAGAAACACTTCTCGTATTCGGATTAGATGCTTTGTGTTGTTTTCTTTAATGGTTACCAGCCATAAATGATGTACTCTAATCAAAATTGTTCATAAATTAAGTACTCAACATTAAGCACTTAGAGTGGTAATCTATGCTTATTCGTTGTGTTTTATTCATTATTTAACACTTAAATGAAGTACTCGGAGATTGATAGATTTTGAATGATTCTTAAAAAATCTCCGCTATTGTTTGATATCTTCTCCAATATATCGGGTCTCTCAATCAATCATGAATAATCTGAACTGATACCGATGGCTTCCTCATTCAAGGAGACGATGCGGCTAGCACAGATCCTTTGCTACACACCTGCCTCTTTCCCTACCAACTACTTAGTCTTCCTGTTGAAGGATACAAGACTCATCAAAGGAGACTTTAAATCCTTGTTGCACAAAATGCAATCCAAGCTGTCGGGATGGAAGACATTGTTGCTATATATAGGGGACAGGCTCATAATATGCAATGTCGTGCTCTCATCAATCCCGATTATTACATGATGGTGTTCAAGATACTGGTATGGATAATCAATGAGATCGGTAGGATTCGCAGTAGGTTTCTTTGGCACAGACACAAAGATTAGCTGGGCTTCGGCCTGCATGCCAAAATACATGAGAGGGTTAGGAATAACAAATCTCCAGATGACAAGTATCAGTCTTCTCATCATATGGATATGGTTATGTCAACGTAACGAGCAGCCATGGAGGGTGATTTCGGGACCATCACCCTAAGAAGCCTCACACCTTTCCCCTTTCTAGCAATCCATTAGCACCACTCTACCCCATTATCAATCTTGTGTGCGGACGAAAGACGGATCACAACAACCTGGATCAGGAGTTCGGCATGATTATATTCGGCAAGGTCAGCATACAATTTCCTAACTCACTCCATCGCCGACGACAAAAATTGCAGTCATCTGGAAAATCAAGGCTCCCCACAGAGTCCAGATATTCACTTAGACGATGTTGGTCAACATATTAACCACACTGGATAACCTCATCAAAAAAGGATGATGCTCGTCAAACTTCTGTCACATGTGCAAATCAAGCGGTGAATCGGTGACTCATCCCCTTGTTTCGTGTACAGATCCTACCAGATGATACCTCAAGCCTCAAAGCCATGTACATTGGAAGCCAGCCACACAACTTGCTGATAGACCAGCCACAATCAAGTTGGACAAAGACGAAAATCACCACAAGCTTTGTCATATGAAGAGAGAGATGTCGAAGGATTTTCATGGACAACGAACAAGTTGTACTGCAAACTACCTGAGAAATTATTCTAGAAAGAAGACTACGGTTTCCTTCAGAATAGCAAAATATCGATAGAAGTGCCATGCAATAAAGCCTTTGCAAGAAACACTAAGCTAATCGTGCAGGCCTCGGTGGTATTCTTCGTATTCTTCATTATATGAGTGCAATTCGTTGTAGTTTTCGTGTCTCATTTGTACTACTAATTTCCTTTTGTTATAATTTCATTTAACGATAATCATGTAAATATATCTTCAATTAATGGAAATTTGAGAGCCCAGAGCTCTCATTTTTTTTCTCAAAAAAAAGTCTACGTGTCAAGTCTTCATGAGCGTAAAGATGGTAATTTCGTTAAGATATATTTAATAATAGATATTGAATCATGTATGTCAAAAAAATTGTTCTATAAAAAAAATTAAAATTTAGACATGCCCTAAAAAATTTAGTTAGGTTATGAATCAATTTAACATTTTATCATTCATCTACTGCAATAAAATTAAAGTCCACCATTAAAAAATTAAATTGCTTCTAATGGTTAAATATTTTTAAGTTGACATATCCAAAACAAACAATTATATTTTTTTAATCCAAATAATAATATGCTTCAGGTAATAGAACGAGGTATTTTCTGAACATTCTTTCACACATATTCTCTCTTTTTTTTCGAAGGATATCTTTCGTTCTTTCACACATTTTCGTTCCCATGATTCTGTGGTCGTATCTCACGTTCGTGGTTTGATTGCAAGTCGCATAAAAAAGCACAAAAAAATATGGGATTTTGTTTGAATTCATATGTCGATATGTAGCCCCTCAGATATTTTGCTTGAATCACTTTCAATTTGTGCTTTTTATTTGCGCTCCGTACAGTAATAGTACTATTGCGTATAAGTCACGATTTGACGTTGGATGTGATTTTTATTTTTTAGATCGATATCTCAAGATTTTTATAAATTAAAATAAAATTCATACTTGAAATAAATAAATAACAGCAAATTCATAACTGTACTTTTCAAAAATTTAACATTTGAAACAGTAAAACACCTCTGAATCTTATTTTCATTATGAATTTTTTCCAGGATTATTTTTAATTTTGATTGTGTGTTGTAAGCGATAAGCTTAGTGACAATGAATTAAAAAAATTCTAATTATTAACTTAGTTTGAAAATTTTGAAATCAAAGGACTAAATACCGAATTTTTTATAAATGGAAATTATATAAATAAAAAATAATTAAACAGAAAGAGTGACTTAAAAGCTGCAAATTTAGAATAGAACGGAGTTGTAAAACAGGGCTATTGTGAATGACGTTATTGCCAACTCCGTCCTTATTTGCATCTGACCGTTACATTTCAAATGTCATAAATCTCATAGGACGGAGTTCGATGCGCAGTTCTATAAGAAAAAAAGTATATACCGAGATTGTCAACCCCGACCTCTTTTATTTTTCCCCAAAACTCCGCAGCCTCCTCTCTCCCTCTTCCCCATTTTTTCACCATTATCACTTCTTAGTTTGTGTAACAAAAAAAAAATTGTTTGTGAATTTGTTAAAGTTTTATTGTAGGAAACTTTAAGAAGAAGATAAATTGATGACTTGTATTTAAATGAAATTGTGATGACTTGTATTTTAATGAACTTGTGATGTTATGTATTTTAATGAACTTTTATTTTATGTATTGTTAATGTTAAGTAAATAACACAAAGTAAATAATATAAAGTCCATCCTACATGACATAAAGTTCATCCTACATAAAATCAAGTAAATAACACAAACTCAATGACGACGTGTCCTAGGAACAATGGGACTAGGAGTCCATCGCGATGTTGCTGTACCACGCGACTGTCTGGGAGGTAACTGGTACGTAGACGGTCCTGTCTGCGATGGATGTGGCATCTCCTGTGATGATTGGGATGTCGACGGAGCAGATGGATGAATATTCTGTGATATGCCATCAATCAACCACGACACATATGAAGCAATATCTTCGATCATGAAGTCAGCATCAGGAGCATAATCAGCACACTCTGACATGTTAGGAGTGGAGCCGGGAATGTCATCTTTGACACTAATCGTGTGGACATCCAACGGAATATTCGCTTTCATTAGCATGCCTTTAAGAAAAATACAAATAATCAATACAAGAATGTTGTACAAGGGAGTATTGTAGTTATAAATAAAGTAATGATGTCAAAAAAATATACTGTCGTATATGTGTCTATAGTCGAGATCAGTCATGGTACCACGACACATCTGCAGAGTCAACTTCCCGAACGCCTTCTTGCCTCGAAAAATCTGGAAATAAAAATAAAGTTAGTGTTTGAATAATAAATTACATTAAGAGAAACTTTTATTGTTAATAAAATGTACCACGCGTCTGTACTTGTGGCCATTAGCTTGGTAGCCCAAGGTGGCCACGTCTCCGAATGGTGGAGGTAGTGGCTGTGCTAGAACCTTGTCTCTATAATGCTGGTAGAAGAGAATATACATGCATGTCGAGTGGTACCAATACATGTAGTGAATCATCACACTCACATCACATGGTCTATGCTCCTCAACCACGACAGCGAGAGTATCTACATACTGTCCATGCTCTACAGACCAGTCTATACCGGAATCTCTCCTAGAACCGGATAGTGAATCTCTCTTATATTTCATTACAATTGTTTATAACTCACGCATACTAACGACAATTAAAAATAAGAATATACTTGATAACTAAATTAAATTGTATTTTTACACTACCTTATTTAGAATTTGGGAGGATCTATGTTGCTTCATCGGTAGAAATAATACTTGCGAATAACCTTCATCCATTTTATTCACTACAAATTGACACAACATTTGCAATTCTTTAAAAAATTACAAAATTACCCTATATTTTTGGTAAATTACAAAAAATATCCAATCTTATTTGTACAATATGAAATATGCACAATAATTTATCAAGAGTTCATTTTTCATCTAATTTGAAGTATATTACCAATATTTTCTAAGTAATTAATCAAAATACAAAAAATTATCTTCAACAAGAGTAGATCTGAACAAAATCTTCTATTTCCACCTTCTTCTTAAAGTTTTCTACAACAAAACTTTAACAAATTCACAAACAATTTTTTTTTGTTACACAAACTAAGAAGTGATAATGGTGAAAAAATGGGGAAGTGGGAGAGGGGAGGCTGCAGGGTTTTGGGGAAAACTAAAAGAGGTCGGAGTTAGCAACTCCGGTATATACTTTTTTTCTATAGGACTGCGCATCGAACCCCGTTCTATGAGATTTATGGCATTTGAAATGTAATGGCCAGATGCAAATAAGGACGGAGTTGGCAATAACGTCCTTCACAATAGCCATGTGTTGCCAAACCCGTCCTATTCTAAATTTGCAGTTTTTAAACCACTCTTTATGTTTAATTATCTTTTATTTATATAATTTCTATTTATAAAAAAATTCGGGACTAAATATGCCGGAGTTAGCTTCTAATATAAAGAGACCTTGAATAAAAACAACTCTTTAATATGTGAAATTTATTATTTTCTAAGCAAATATATATAATCAACTTATAATAAGAACATTTTAAATAACTTTCAAAATGAATTCAAACATTTCCCCATATATTTAACATGTTCATGCCATTGACACCGGACCAAAATATTGACCTAGTCACCGATTCTAATCTATCACGCCTTGTGATGGTTCAATTTTGTCTGCTACATAAAATTAAAAGCTTCATTTATGAATTATGAGGCTGAAAAGAGTACACCAGGTTTGAAATTTAGCTCCTGTTGCTGTCAAAAAAATAAAAAGACAACCTAAAAATATTTGTGAGCTTGCTCTAAATATTTACTTGTTTTATGCTATAAAGTCAAAAGGCCAAAAGCATTATAATGCCAACTTTGCGTACGACTCGCGCTCTGCGCGAAAAAGTTAAATTTACTTCCGTATTACAATAATAAAATTATAATAAATCGTTTAAATAATAAAAAAAGTAAAAACAACAACAAAAAAATCTACAGTGATTTTAGTGTAGAAATGAACCGAAACTCAATGTTAGAACATGATAAATGTTCTATTCTATAATTTTAATGACAAAAAAATATGACCTAAAAATCAGGAAATGTCTACATCAGCATGGGAAATTTGTAAGACGCTTACTAACTTTCTAGTGCTAAATCAAGTCAATTTATCAAAATATTTATTATGGGTATTTTGAAGTTTTAATCAGCTGATTTTTTTTTTTTTTTACCACGCGTTTGCTTAATGAGTCATGGATGCTCTAGAAGGATTTTAATGAAACCTTGTAATATGAAAATATGAAATACTTGAGAATTAAGCAATCATATTTAATTATGATTTTGAGATGCTGGTTCAAAATATGATTTGCCATAAGGAATTACATAAGTGGTAGGTATCAAAATTTTATATTGTTAGGTTATGTGTTAATTAAGACATATTATTTTCAAATCAAGGACAAATATTATTTTCAAATCAAAATTTAATCACAACTAGTACTTAACAAAATCAAATTATCAAAAAGTGAAAGAAATTGAAAATAATAATCTATTTATACGAGTTGGGGCTGGACTATTCTACTTTGCAAAGCACGATTCGAGCGGTACTTTGCATCGTATCTCGAGTTTTAAAGTTTATAATGACTGATTCAAACCTTTGAACATGAATTTTATTTTAAAATGTACTTGAAGATTCAATTTTGCATTTTTTATTTTTTTCCTAATTTTTTTAAGGAAAAGATAATTTATTGCTGGATGGATTTTCAATATGAATGATTTTCTCCTCCGAAGATTAGTAAAAAAATCTAAAAAAATGTATAAATAGATCTTCAAGTAGATTTCAATATGAAAATCACGTGCAACGATTTGAATCGATCATTTGAACATTAAAACTCGAAATATGAATGCAAAATACTGCTAAAATTGTGTTTTGCAAAGTAGAATATCTCAACTCTTATTTATACAAGCTTTTTTCGTTATTTCAAAATCGAAAGCATTAAATTTTGGATAAAACATGCGTTTTCTACAATTGACAACCAAACTCAATGTTGGTAATACGCTAAATTTCGGATCCGAATCTGCTGCTTGTTTTTTAGGCAAGCAGCACCCTGCTTGTCTCGATCCGACCGTCCGATCGTCACGGACGGATGTGATTTGATTCAGAAAGCAGATGCTTTGACCGTTAGATGAGTTTTGAACGATTCAGATCGAAACAAACAGAGTTTTAACAAGCAGCAGATTTGGTTCCCTAAATTTCTATGTTACAATTACAATTTAGAGAGACGATTTATTTTTTGACAAAATTTAGAGATACGAAATAATTTGTTAATTAATTAAAAAGTATTTTTAAGTTAGCTATTTTTATTTAAATTACTCAATCTTTTGCAAGTGATATCAGCATCTCCATTCGTACAATTATAAATAAAATTCTATTTTACTATTTGTTGCTGTGATGAGAAAACGATAGGATGAAGGCACTATAAATTAATACTAAACTATTGATTTGACAAATACATTTAATTTTATGCAATCATAAGATGAAATTTCTTTTATTTTTTTTATCTTCTAGAAAAAATATATAGTGACAGGTTGACACGTCAGAATTAACGAAAACTATTTTTATTTCTAATGGTTGAAAAAAAAATTTGCTACAAAATTCAAAAGGGATGTTGCATTTATATAAAGTGAAAAAAAAAAACAACTCTTGCAATTAGGGACGAATTCAGATGCTATTTTAGTCCGAACACAATTAAGTTCAGATACTAATTTAGTCTCCAAGTCTATATTAGTACAAAGAATGTTTTCAACGGTCCGGATCGATCATTTTCATTGGTTTTGATGGCGGAGGCTACTGGAGGCTACAAAAAAAGAGGCTATTGGTCCCTTCTCATATATATATATGAGCATGGCTAAAATAATATGCATAGTACACCACATAACGTACTATGAGGTCATTTGTATTTAATTTGGTCATTAAATTGATATTTAAGTTGCTCAATAAATTCTTCATATCAAAATCTTGTAGGAAGTAAAATTTCGTGATTTTTAGAGCTTTCTTGCTATTTTTTAAATATTTTTAAAAAACAGCCCAGAAATGACACTTTTGTAGTATTAAATCTGGACTGTTTTTAAAAAATATTTAAAAAATAGCAAGAAAGCTCTAAAAATCACAATTTTTTTTTCTACAATATTTTCATATGAAGAATTTATTGAGCAACTTAAATATTGTATGAAGAATTTATTGAACAACTTAAATCTCAATTTATTGACCTATATCTATATGCATAGTACGAAATGTGGTGTACTATGCATATTATTTTAGCCATGCTCTCTCTCTCTCTCTCTATATATATATATTATAAATTAATTTTAATTTTTATTATCAAGATTATGAAAATAATCATTATCGAGTGATCCCTCTTTTTTTATAATTGTGCATCCATATCAATATATAGCTCTATTATATAATTTATGCTAATTTACTCAACTTTGTTTCTTGAACGGTAATAATAATAGGACAATTCTGTTAAAAAAAATTAGGAATCAACATAATAAACTAATAATATTTTCAGAACTATATTACTCCGTTCAAAATAAAAAAAAATCATAAACATAATAATACTTCGAAATCAAATTGAAACTTTTAAATTTTAAGAACTTAATTGATTTTCATTGAACTTTAATTTACCCTAATATATACAGAAAGATGGGGATTATTCATTTTCTCATACATTCAATTGACACTATTTGTGGCACTAGATTTTTGGGTTTGTTGATTTGTAAAATAATAAACTTAAAATTTTACGATATATTTGATGAAAAGATTCAAGTAAAGTTTTAAGATATCTTTAATTTACCCTAATTAATGGACTTGGTGAAAACAACAAATTAATTTTAACTATTTGTTTTGTACGGAACTCAATCAATTAAACCGGTATTTTCTTGTTTTTTAATCAAGAATTGCTATGAATTTATTTGTAATATTTTATTTTGAATTGGTCTGGCAACCAGAGCGTGTTAAGTATTTTTTTTATGTTGAACATTCATCTTGCAAAATTTACACAAATCTAAATTTGTATAATACAAATATTTCATAGAAATTTATTTTCATTTTTAGGTTGATTTTTTTTTCATGTTTATTCAAATTCGAACTTCTTGATTCAAGAATTTTTTCCGAATTTTTGTTGCTTGATGATATGTTTTATTAAGGTCCCAATAGGAACTAAAATACAATTGATTTCGATTAATATTTTATTTTGACAGAAGTCACCTTCAATTCGAGAACATTGGATTTTGCTACGGTGTTATTTTTGTAATTTTATTATGGTGTTATCATTGTCATTAGAAGCGGATTCAGGATTCTCGTCAGGGGTTCAAGATTTACGGTTTTTCCGGAGGGTTCGAAATGATGCTTATTCTTAAAAAAATTATCTTATATGGTCATTTGTACAAAAGATTTCAAATATATGGTCATTTTTTAAAAAAAAACGTAAAATATATGATGGTTTTTGAATTTTTTTCCAGAGGGTTCAGCTACACCTCCTGAGTGCATGTGACTTCGCCACTGATTGTCATCATCATTAATCTTTCCACTTTAATATATGAAATCTAATACATTAATTGACAAAATCTAAAATATTAGATATAAACTTTTAATGCTAATTATATTGAGTTGGGATTTAATGCTTTGCAAAGCGCATTACATCCAATACTTTGCATGCGTATCTCGAATATCAAAGTTCAAATGATCAATCTAAATCGTTGAATTCGATCTCTATATTGAAATCTCGTTGTTGATAAATATTTATATATTTTTAGAATTTTTGCTATTTTTAACATATGTGTAAAATCATACGTAGTAAATGGTTCAAAAATCGTTAGACTATCAAATTTTATATCACTTTAAAAAATGTCACAAAATTCTAAATATGTAAAATTCAGTTACCAACGAGATTTCAATATAGAAATCAAGTTCAAAGAATTTTGAATTTCGGTATTCGAAATAAGCATGCAAAGCATCAGGTCGAGATGCCTTTCTAAAGCATTCTAGCCGAGCTCAATTATTTTTTCTAAAAAAAGGAAAACATCATAAATAAATTCGAAAATAAAATCACTAACGGAGATGTTGAAGCCAGAGCCAGAGTCACTTTTTTAGGGGTGAAAAAAATGCCTCTTTGTGCCAAAAAAAAAATAGAATTTTAAAGTTATTTATTGAAATTTATGTTCTTTTGGCAAAAAGTATATAATATTTTCATGAACTTAAGAAGAAAAATAAAATATGCGTCACCTTGAAACATTTTCTAAATGTTTCGTAAAATTGTATTTTGGTAAAAAAATATATATTAAAATATGTATTCTTCTAAAATTTGCACTAAATTTTTCCCCTGTCAAAAGCACTAAATTTTTCCTTAAATTTTTAAAGCTACACTGATAATTGCTAAGGTGGGAGATGCAACTTATCTTTTGCAATTTTGAATTGAAATGTAATTTTCTAGAAATAAATAAATTAAAGTAATAAGCAGTTATTCTAAAAAAGAAATTATTCTTATTAATAATATATTTATACAGAAATTCGAAACTCTGCATCGGTTTGGATCATGCAAGGTTAGTATAAAATAATGCTATCTTAATTTGTATTTATTGGCAAAAATTTGGATACTTCTAAAGATAAGTACACTAGATACATAATTTTCTTTCAATTTATCGAAATTGGTGAAAATTGAAAATAATTCATTGAAAAACGCAACAAAAGTTAAGTGCATATTTTTTTATCAATTTCGATGAATTGAGCTGTTTAGATAAACTAAAATAGTATCATATTTTTTAAGTATTCAAATTTTTTTCTTAAAATAATGACCACTTTATGTTATTTAAGATAGAAAAGAAAAGAAAAACAAATGTTATTTGAATCACAAATCGGATACGTAATATGAAGTCTTAAAAAATATTATTTTGAAAGCATGCTTGCTAATGAGACAAAGGTAATAAATACTTTGCTGACGGTTTGGCACCTAGGCAGCAGCTAGTGGCATCTAAAAAAAAATACATGAAATTTGGTTATTAATTAATGGATAATGTTTAGTAGATATCATATTTGATACCAATTATCGATATCGATTTTATTATGCATCTTTAGTTGAGTTATCGTTTACATTATTTGAGTTATAATGTATGTTATACCATAATTATTTCAGTACAAAAAAATACCATGTATAACTAATTCATTACAAAAAATAACATGCATAATAACTCAAATAATCTACACGATAACTCAACTAAAAATGTATAATAAAATTGATAACATGTATAATTATTTTATTACAAAAAATAACATGTATAATAACTCAAATAATGTACACGATAACTCAATTAAAGATGCATAATAAAATTGATATCAAATATGGTATGTACGTATCAGCAACCATAATTAATGAATTCACATTTCCTGAAATGGTCAGCAGCAGTGGCCCTCCTGCATTCTCATCACTGCTACAGCGTCGAGTGCTGCCCGCACAGTGATTTGCCACAGTACCAATGAATTTACAGCGTAACAGTGCTGACCGTTGACCATTTCGTTATCCCGCATTATTTCTGAGGATACAAATTCATAATTAATTCAGGAACTATTGTTTTACAATTACATGGGTACTTGCATTCCACCTTGGAATCTTCACAACAGTAAATAATCAATAAATCAATATGTTTTTTTTTTAGTTATAATAATAAATCAATATGCCACTAACAAAACAAATATAAACCTTGGGAATGCGTTTGTTGTTTTGGACTTTTGTCGGAGTCAAACATTGGTTACTGTACCTGAGATCCATTTGTTTTATTACAATAATATTTGTTATAATGATCCGCAATTGGAATCTATTATTAATTTATTATATTAGGTAGATATCTCTTTAATTCAATTTTGTAATTTTTTTTTCTCTTTTTTAGTGATTTTACTGGATACTTTAAGCAGTGATTTAATTTGAATGCCCACATCTCGGAATTGTTTCAAACGTTTAATATTCTTTATAATGTTGAAGGAAATGAACATAAAATATAATAAAATTTATAAGTTTAGTTTATTTTTGCTTATTTTTGGAAATTACATCTAACTTAGTAATAATAGTCATTAGTTCATTGTATTGATTTTCAAAGAGTTATTGGTTGAATTTCTTCAATTTGCAACGCCAAAATAAGCACAAAAAAAAAATATGACAAAAGTTGTTAGAAACAACATTCATAAATAGATAGATTAATTCGAACTAATTATGTAAGTTCCAATTACAACAAATAAATTATGTTGTAGTTTAGCTTTCAATCCTCTCAATTAATGATACTTTGATACAAAAACAATAATATGCGCTCTTTTTTTTTTTCCAATTTTTATGTAATTTAAGGTCAACGATAATTTAAATATTTAACGGAATATTATTGATAGAAAATAAATAAAGTGATTTTCCAATTTTGATCGTTTCTTGATTGATAATTAATGCATGATTTTGATAGCGACAAAAATTATTAAATTTTCTGGACAAATATATAACTACTATCTTATTTTATTAAAATAGTAAAACTACCGTGTTCTTAGGAGCATAGAGGTCTTCCATGCTCTTATTTCAAAAATATATTTAGTTATCTTAAAAATTTTATTTATCATATTCAATAATTAATCATGTTGAAATCCTCTAGTAAACCAAATTTCGTGAATTTTTTAGCCTTCTAGCTATTTTAATATTTATTAAAACAATCATGTTTAATATTAAAAATGACCTCTTTAGGATTGTTCTAAAAAATAGTTAGAAAGCTAAAAAATTCACGAAATTCGATCTCTTAGAAGATTACAATATGAAAAATTTATTAAAAAAGATAAAATCAAAATTAAAAAAAATCAAATATATTTTTGTAGTTAAGAGCACGAGAAGCTTGTATGGAGCACGGTAGCTTCACTCTTATTAAAATATAGTAACGAGATTAATTTATTAATTATTTGTATTTCTATTTAACTAATTACTTCAACTAACTCGTTAATCTCATTTAATTCATTATTAGCATGTCATGCAACGGTTGTGATGCCAAACTATTTAAATACTTCTCAAACCAAGCACAATTTTATCTAAACTAATTATACACGATCAAATGTACTATCTCACTCTCTAACAAAAAGATGCATTAAAACGATTTATTCATTCTCACACTATAATGGATCCCATCCTGACTAATTTGTCGGAATTCACATCTCCTGAAATGGTCAGTAACAAACTAACAGTGGGCTCTCTTGATTTTCATCGCTGCTACAGCGACGAGACTGTCCGCACAGTATTTTTGCTATAGTATCAACGAATTTACAACGTAACAGCATTACCCGTTGAATATTTTGAGACCCGCATTATTCGGAGAATATAGATTCAATTTGTCGCGGCATCAAGCTCAAAAAAAATAAAATAATCACAGACAAAAATTCCTAATTTCCAAGCATTTCCGTACCGACTGTTTCCAACCAGAATTTTTTATACAACAAATTACGGATTTAATAATTAATTAATAAATTTGTCCCAATTGAGCAGAGACAGTGATTTTAGCAAATGACGAGGTCTTCTCTTCCCCACCAAAGTTATGCACGATTCTTGATGCCGTGCCGTGAGGAGCCTTGCATTGCATGTTTAATTCTCTATTTTTGGAAAAATCTATAATCTTGTATAAGTAAAGTTGAAATATTGAAAAATATATTGTTCGCTTAATTACGTGTTGGATTGTATGACATCACGTGTGGATTTTACTTTGTTAAATGTAAATTAATTAGAAATTAGAATATTTTCTGGTTGGTATAAAAATAATGACAAGGTATTACACTATTACTTGACAACGGTTGTTTGAATAATTTTGAAATAAAAATTTCAATACAGTTAAATAAATTTTAAAATAAAAAATATTTTTTATTTTGTGTTGCCTAATAATCTATTTCATATAATTTAATTATCAAGGACAATCAAAATTTAGCATTAGTTGGTGTATCCAAAGTATATACTAAATTTCATGAAAATAATTAATTGTTAAGTGATTTTCTACATGTGTTCGATTCTATATATTTTTCACGTATATGTGTGATCACACGACTAATTGATTATGAGTTGTTCCGAAAATCACAACAATAAATTTAAAAATGAAAATAAATTGTGTTTAACTTCGTATGATTTGAGTATTATTTCATATTTTATCAAACATCATTAAAACCGAACCAAATTTACACAAAAAAAGTATAAATTAATATGTTTTATAGAATATTAAATTTTACATACACTGATGAAATTTGAAATACAATCAATCTAGAAATATTAAGAGTTAAAAAAATATGTAAAGTTTTAGTGGTAAAGTTTTTCTTAATTCATTTGAAAATTCATTGCCTGAATAAATACTGTGATGCAATCCTTCTCCTTTTTTTTACATATACAAACAGTATTATATAGAATCAAAGAAACCTATTACTATGGTACACGTGGCATATTTCATTTTACCTCTTTATAGTAAAAACAATAAAAGTGAAGTTGTAATTTCATCGTACAGATATATTTTGTTAGCACACTTATGTATGCCTATGTTGCGCGGGTGCGGGTGCGGGTATCGTATCGAATACAGTGCAGGTGCGGCGATACGTCATTTTAAAAAAAGTTAGAATACAGCGGAGTATATATAAAATAATAAAACTCACATTATATATTAAAATAAGATATTACATAAGAAG
Organism: Eleocharis quinqueflora; assembly: GCA_964058865.1. Lineage (NCBI taxonomy): Eukaryota > Viridiplantae > Streptophyta > Magnoliopsida > Poales > Cyperaceae > Eleocharis > Eleocharis quinqueflora. The sequence continues at coordinate 142,703 of CAXKVX010000788.1, forward strand.
TAATACTTCAATAAAATCACACATTACAATAAAATAATATATATTATAAGAAGATATATATAATAAGTAACAGTCTAGAACAAAAAAACAACTGTGTCTCAGTGGTCATGCGCCTTTGTGTAAGGTGTTGTGTTTCTCATTGATCTAGTGTTCAAATTCCAGCACTAGATTTAATTTCTAGTGTTATTTTACTCCTCAAGGATGGCAGGCAGATCTTCTGTGGCGATGGATACACGAGTTAGATTCGTATCAGGGCGAATTATACCCGAATCTTGACCGAATTCGTTGGTAAAAAATAATAAAAAACTAGATACGCCAGCTGGAGTATCGGGTGCGAATCACACGCGTATCGCACGTGAATCGTATCGGATACGTATCCGATACGGGATACGCTATGTTTTCAAAGAATCCGGGCAACATAGATGTATGCCCAAACTGGAACCGGGTTTGCTGCTGCACGCGACGGTGTGACGCAGTATTTGGACCGTTCGATTTTTACTGATTGCATCAAGATTCGTGTCAAAGTATAAAAGGTCGCTTATTTTCATCGCTGGCAGTCGATCGCACACTTATATACTGCGCTACAGGAGATTCGAGTCCGCCTCAAACTATGCAACAAATATCTCTAAATAAACCAGCACAGTTTTTTTTTTATTCATAAACCAGCACAGTTTAAGGCATAATCCTGAAACGCGGAATGTAAATTAAATAATAAATAGAGATGTCACTCACGAGTCATGAATAAAAAAAAATCAGATTAGTAAGAATATTAGGTAAATTTCTTAATGTTTCCATCTCTATATTTTTTATTCGCACACATGATTTTTTATAATATATTTTCTAACTTATAATTGTAAAAAATAAAAACATGTAAATTGGAAAAAAAAAAATGCAGTGACATATGTGATATTTGAACATGATCTCGACCTTAGAAATTAGATCGAGAGGTAAAATATGAATTTTATTAGATTGTAATACTCTGACCCTCAAAGTGTCGAGTGGTAAGTAAGCATGGATTACAGAAGGAGAGATAAAGAGAGAAAAATGTTAAAATGCCTAATCCTATCTGTAAATGAGCATGTTTCCTCTAGTTGCTCCCTAAACCTTGTATTTATAGAGTCATTAGATTTGAGCGAGAACGTGTCAAATGGCTTGAGTGGGTCACGTGGTTAGCAAGCTGAAGCTTTCTTGATCTTGGGGATTCATCCCCGAATGGGTCATTGCCCAACTAGTTAGCACCAAGTGCTGATATGTTCGAGTGGAAGCGGATCATCTTTGTAACGAGTCATTATTCTTGTACTTGGATACATATCGATTATGGTGAGGCCCTATCAGAACAAATTTGGGTGTAACTTCATTTTTTGTTATAAAAATGAAGTGGCTCCAACCGCTTGCTCACCTAGGCAGTGAGCAGGGTCGTGCTCGCTTGATCGGATCGTCCAGATCCAACCGCCCAAATCCGACGGCTGTGTTTGATTCACAGAGCAGGCGCTTGGGGCCAATAGATGGGTTTTGAACGGTCCAGATCATTCGGCGAGCAGGTGATTTGGTGCCAAATGAAGTGGTGGGCGCTCCCCACTTATTTCAAAAATATATTTGAACAAATATTTAATTAAGACAGTTTGTTAAATTCGACAATATTGAATCTCTAAACTGTAATTGTAAATGTTACATTATTCGAATCAGGAGCGGATGTAAAATTTAGATCTGAAGAAGCTTTAATAGGATTGTAATGACTTATCGAGTTCAAACACATCAGCTAATCGATACTAAATAAAAAATTGAACTTACATTCTTATCTAATAAAAACTATTAAAATAATGAGTCAAAATAATATATAATCAAGTGAATGAATAATATTTTCCTTAGTACGAAGAATTATTTTTGAAGAATAAATTTGTTTAAATTAGTACACTCGAAACTGTAAATGATTAATGAATATCTTGGATATGCAATAAAAAAGCTTACATTATTTATCAATGATAAATTTGATTAATGAAAATAATATCACTCGTTGCTATAAATAAAAAGTCTAAAAAATAAAAAGCGTGCAGAGGTGATTTATTTTCAAAACAATTTTTTGTTTTGACTCAACGAGTAGGTCTGTGGGTGCGACTGTGCGAGCGACGATGTCAGAATTGAGAGAGAGATGCGTGAGTGAGTTTGTGGGTGAGTCGCTGACGTGGCTTTGCTAAGCGTTTGAAAACGGGCCGGGTCCGGCCAAACCGGCTAGGATCAACGGGTTGGACGGGTCGACGGATTTGTCGGATCGCATTTTGACGCGTCAAAAAATTTTAAGTCGGCCGCAATCTATTTAAGACTCATGGATTAGCAACCCGTCGGATTAGGGCCGGATCAAGTTGGAGGGATTTTTTTCATTTTTTCTGAATTTGTTCTATTTCATTTGAATTTAATGGGTTATTTTCGAGTTTGGCCGGGTTTGTAAGGGTTTTGCATGAATTTGGGCGGGATTGCATGAGTTTGTGCGGATTTGAATGGGTTTGGATGGGTTTGCACTGTTAATGACGGGTTTATGCTGGTTAATGACGGGTTAGACAAGTCGAGTCGGGTCTTTCTCAGGTCGGGTCTAACACGGATTTTTCCAATAAGATTGACTGCTAATGCTTTTTTTGGATGGGTTCGTACGAGTTTGCTCTCGGGTTGAATCGGATCGGGTCGTGACCTCGGATTCTCCAGACCGGATCAGACTCATCTGAGTTTTGTAAAATCGCTAGGCTTTGCTATCTTTTTTTCTCTTAATCTTAATTTAATTTAGATTTTCGATTAAATCAGGTGTGGCAAAATATAAGTTAAGAAGAAGGCAAAATTACAAACTAAATAACATTTTTATGAGTTTTTAAATTTTGAAGATGTGACAACTGCCTCTCTGAATTTTTAAATCGTCCCGTGAGAATGATGGAGATGTGGTATAGAGCATCTTTATCTCTAAAATTTTTTTAGTTTCTAAATTATTGTCATATTAATTTTAGAAATTTAATTTTTCTTTAGAGACCGATTTCTAAATGCCTCCATTTCTAAAACTGAAAAATTAGAGTTTCTAAATTGCCACGTCAGCAAATATTATCAATATTATGAGAGACCGATCAATTTTAACCAATGATTAAGCCATGTCATAGTTTATAAATTCTAAAGCATAGTTGCTAAATAAGAAACTCATCTACATCCCTAAAACTCATTTAGAAACTGGCACGTCAGATTAGAAACTCCTAAAGTTTCAGAGATGAAGACGCTTTAAGAATCATTTGATTTTGATTTTTGAGCCACATGAAACACTCGAACTTGTTCAAAATATTTTATTTTATTTCTTCAAAAAATAAAAATACAAAAGATAGATTTGTTAAAAGAAAAAATAATTGCCCAACTTGAAAAAAAAAGAAAAAATAAAAGCAAATGATAGATAGCAATTAAATAATTAATTAGTTTATTGGTTTTTTCTCCTCAGCAGCCTATTTATTAACCATCATCCCACTCAGACCCATCTTCTTCCTCTCCTCTCTCTCTCTCTCTCTCTATTAACCAAACCAAACCTACTCCACGCTTGTCCCCAATTCGCTTCCTTCTCCTCTCTTCCCTTCATTCCAATTTTCACAAAATTCAATTCACATCCACCTTTGAACAAATCACATCAGTCGGAAACAATCTACAAAGAGCCCAGAACTAGCGTAACTCCGTTCCAACGGTGAGTCTCTTTCCAGGGTTTATTTTTATCCCAAAACCAAAACGCGTACACTCGGTTTGGAAAATCGTTCAAAATCGGCTCCGATCGTGCCAAATACTGTCGATTGATGGGTTTTCCAAACCATGGTAGCGAAACGACAATGGGGGATTGCTTTCTAGGGTAGAAGATCCTAACTTTAAGTGAGGTGCTTAACAAACAATACCAATTTGGGGTGAGTGGTGGTGTGCTGGAATTTCTCTATTCCTTTTTTCTTCCCATATTTCTACTCCCCGTTTTCTTTTCTTTTTTGTTTTTGTTTTCTTCAGTCGAATTTAGCCGTATTAATAAATTTTTTTTTGCATTACTTTTACCTTTTCTCTGTTCTAATATAATTTTGTCTTGGAATTTTGTTTCCGAACTCCTAACACCAACAATTTCTTCCTATTTTACCTGGATTTATTTCTAACCGACTACCTACCTCCATTATTTTCCATGACCAATGCCATGAGCTACCATTAATTGTTAAATATCCTCTCCAATCTCTATCACGCTTTTTGTACACTTTTCAAGAGCTTTTGATATCTCCTTTGTACATCTACCTAATTCACTTTATCCTCCATTTTTCTGCTTTCAGGTAAAGAAAACTGGTGTCAAGGGAAATACAATCGGAGCTTGATACCTGAAAAAGCAACAAAGTTGAAGAAAATGACTCAATCCAAATGCCGCATTCATGCCGACCCGGCCATTTTCTTCTTTGATGAAGACCAAGAGGACCAGTTTGACCGGCTACCCGACCCATTAATCCTTGTCATACTAAACAAGCTCTCTGATGTCCGTTCCCTAGGACGGTGCTTGGCAGTGTCCCGTCGATTCAACTCGCTCGTGCCTCAGGTGACTGATTTATTTGTGCGGATTGATCGTGTTGTCACCTCTGATGGACCTGGTTGTACGGGTGATTCCGACGAAACCCTAACCCTGACCTCGACTAAGCCCAGAAACCTCTTCTCTCACTTCCTAAAGCTCATGCTATTTACCATTCTCAAACCCTTAAACCACCTTCATGGCGGGATCGGCGGGCCCAACCGTCCCCTCTTGCCGCAACTCTCTCAACACTCCCCCGTACAAGTGTTGAAGAATTTCACCAGTGTCGAGAATTTACGCATCGAGTTACCGGCTGGTGATGTGGGCACTGAGGAGGGGGTGATACTAAAATGGAAAGCAGAGTTCGGGAGCACTTTGCAAAATTGTGTTATATTGGGTGGGACCCGCATGGACCACAAGCCAGCAACTGACGGTGCTGCGATTACCTCTTCGTTATCACCCGAAGAAAACAATGGCGGCATCCCTGAATCATTCTATACAAACGGTGGGTTGAAGTTGCGAGTTGTGTGGACGATCAGTTCTCTGATTGCGGCATCGACGCGGCATTATCTATTGAGACAAATAATTAAAGCGCACCCGACCTTGAAGAGTTTGGTTTTGACCGATGCTGACGGTCAGGGGACTTTAATCATGGGAAAAGAGCAATTGAAGGAATTTAGAGAAAAACCATTGGCTCCCTCGGCTTCCTCTAGTAGGACGCAAGTGCCAGCATCTAATATGAAATTGAGGTACACACCTTATTTGGAATTGCCTGGAGGTGTTGGAATTCAAGGTGCCACACTTGTTTCGATTAGACCGGCTGGAGATGGAAATGCAAATGCTGGAAGCGGGAAGAAAGATACCGAGGCCTTTGTTTCTGGTGCTTTTGAGGGTCCCTACAAGGATGCAGTGAAGGCATTACTCAAGCGACGGACTTACCTGTTGGAGATGAATGGGTTTTGAACTGCATGCAGCTGAAATTGTGTGTAAACTGAGATTGAGGGACTGCATACAACTAGTGTTGCATGCAAGTAAACTCGCAGATGCGGGTGTTGTTGTGGTCGTTGCGGGCAGCTTGGCTAGATTGAGGTCTGTTTCCATATGTTATGCATTATTAATCCTTGTTTTGGTAGTACATGTACAGAGATAATTTGTTAGTTTTGCTACTTTTATGAAGTAATATATGAACTATGAGCTCTAAATCTTTGTACATATTCATCTCTTTTTATTATCATATTGTTCCTTGCAAAACCAGTACTGGCTTATGGAAATTTATTTGGAATTGAAGATTTTGATCTTTTCTTTGGTCACATCTTTTGACCAGAAATCATTGTCTATCCAGTATCTAGCCGAGTCAATAGTCATCCTAACCAATGTGAAATTTCTGAGTTATTTCTTTGATAATTTTGACAACTACACACAACAAATTAAAAACAAAATTTTGACTATGTTGTCTCTGTTTTCAAGTGTATTCAGTTCCATTTGAATTGCTTTACTGTTTCCTCACGCCAACTCGCCAGTTTGGTTGGTTAATTTGAAGTAAAATTGAGGAGTTGTTGCCAGTATCAAATTTGCTAGAACCTTGTTCAGATATTTCTCCAAGAAACAAAGGGAATCAAACATGGTTTGGTGTCTTGCTAATTAATTATAGCAATAATTTTTGCAATTATGGTATTGTTTTTATGGAATAGTACAATTTGTGCACTAACCCACAATGAACAAGAAGGCTTTTTTAACGAAAGGGATTGGGTAGGTATAACGGCTATTAAATGGTAGCAATCAATGTCAGTGCAACGTGTACAGCTTTCACACCTTTTTTATCACCTGCTTGATCTTTACTTTAACAAACCTCTGTTGCTGTTGAAATCCTGATTTAATTAATTGTTATTTTAGTTGATGTAATCTGAGGGTAAAAACTTATTTATCATAAATCATGGCGTTGCCTTTTGTTTTTGGATGATAGAGTTTTTCTCTTGTAACAATAAAATTTCCTTCATAAAAAAACAATAAAATTTCCTTATTTTTGAATATGAATTTATACTAAATTTTACAAGTCATTCATCATAAAATCACTAAAATTTTATTGTTTAATATTTTAAATTGCGTGATGTAAACATCTTGGAATTGATTCAAAATATAATACATATCCTATCCGGAATAATTGTGAGTATATTTACAATTAATTTGTTTCATTTAAATAATATTTCGCGTGCGCGCACACACACTTGAATGCATAAAAAAATTGAATACAGCAGCAGAACTAGAAATTTGAAAGGTCAATTCTGCTGTGAAACAGAACTAACACAAATACTTTAATTTTAAGAATTCAGTGGATAATATCAATTTCAAATTCGAATCACTGCACAGATTTTTCTTATTAAAATAATAGAAATACTGAATTAGAGAATCATCAAGCCCAACCGTTCAATTTTTTTTATCATCGCAGAAGCACTCAATTTCAAAACTCAAAATAATAGTGACAAAATACATAGACAATTTATCTTAGCGAAAAAAAGAGTAAATATTACGAAGAGTTCACTAAATTTTGTATCACATTAGTTTTTTTGCCATTAAATTTTAAATTATTCATTTTTAGTCACTGAATTTTGATATATCTTCAAATTTAGTTACATTCTCATTGTTTTTCTTCAATATCATATGAATTACTAACCCTTTTGTTTTTGGTTTTTGGTTTTTTGTTTCTTGTTTTTTGTTTTCTTTTTATTCCCTTTGATTCTACCCTCCTCCTCACATCATTGTAATAAATCACTTCTTCTGGTATTCATTAATGAAATTTGGGGGTTCTGACCCCATTTTTTCCTCAAAAAAAAAAAAAAATTCTCATTGTTTTTCATAAAATTTCTAATGAAAAATTGACGTGGCGCCTTCATGACAATTATATTTGAAAAATGAATTATTATGAAAATTTTAGACCAAAGTTTAATGCCCTCCAAGATGCAAAGTTTGAAAATACAAAATTACAGAATATAGAAACAAGAAAAAAACTACTTGTACAAAAATTTAAACTTCTGTCAAATAGATTTTGATTTGGTTGCAAAATATAATATTATTATTTTTGTTGTTTGTCTTCCCCTTCTTATTCATTTGAGGAGATGTAGTCAGATTATTAAATTTATTTTTCCTTTTCCGTAAGAAATCTTCTCTCTAATATATTCCACTTCTCTAGAAAATTCTCTGTATTTTTTAATATAATATTACTTAATGAAAAGACTAAGTAAATTTGGAACATTTAAAAAGACCATGTAACGGATCCAAATACTTGCACTTTAAAGTCTCTTTTTCTTAAGCTACAATTATTCAAAAAAATGAAAAAAAAAATCAAAGATCAAAAGAAAGCTCCTAAATGTGATATATATCATTTTATCCTTGTCGTGATGTGAATAATTTTTGTATTGGCTTGAAGAATTCACATACACTGATATGAAAAAAAAATTAGAATCCATATATTTCATGTTAAAGAATGTTAATTGCATTTCTTATCCGAGCTCTTTAGCTGCAACCTAGACATGTTTATGAAAATTATGAAAAAATGTTTATACTAAATTTCAATATTGTTTTACATAACAAGATTAGAACAAAAATTTCGAAATTTGTATTTTACTTCTTTTTAGAGCCTTTAACATGTCTTTTAGTCATTGAGAAAAAAAATGTGAAAACACTTCCTACACTAAGTATAAATATTTTTAATTCTTATTTAGCCAACATATAACTCCGTCTATGTTTTATCAGGGGCGGATCCAGGATTTTCGTCAGGAGAGAGCAAGATTTATAAATTTTTTCCAAGGGAGGGCAAAATAACACAGATTTTCAAATATACATGATTATTTCGCAAAAAAAATTGACAAATTGCACAAATACATTAAATTATTTTGTAATTTTTTTTTCAGGGTGGGGCAAGTATCCGCCCCTGTGTTTTACGTAGCCGATTCCAAGTTCAGAAAGGAGAAGGATTGTGATTTGCTTGACGAGCAAACATAAAAATTCAACCGATCTTATGGAGATGAAATCCAATATGAAAATTCATTTCTAGTCTATCCAATTTATTTGAGACAAATGCTTTATTGTTATTGCATTTAGCTAACATGTGAATTAAGTGTAAACACTTTTAATTAGGATTACAACTACGTGGTGCACAAATATTTTTTCTTTATTTTATCATCGAACATTTTTAATTTTATTATTGTTTAGAACTGAAAAATCAAATACATGAAACATATGATGAATGAAGAAGAAAAAATGAAGTCGTTATACACTTCATAAATAGTTACATTATTTCTACTAAGTCTAAATCAAGGGACTTGTAGCAAACGGTATCACAAATCTAGTTAACACGAGGAAAACGGTGTATGACATATATACCATATGCTATTTGGCAGCGTTCTAAAAAAAAGGAATTTTTATATAAAGAGTTAGAGAAATAATTTTTTAACAAATAGAGTCAATTGTCTTTTAAATATATCACTGAGGATTAAAGTCGCAACTAATACTTGTGCCTCTGTAAAATTTGTACTGCAACTTTAAGAGAATTGAACGACAGTTGGAAAAAATTTGAAAAAATCTAGGGACATAAGTAATACTTACGAACGTACACTCAATGCGGGAATGATTTTGAACTTACGAACGTTTAATCACTTGTTCATTTCGACTACGGCCGTTTTTCGTTTAATCACTACATAACGCATACGCGTCATGCGATCGTATATGCAGATTTGTATGTGATTTAATATATGTGATCAAATTTACAATTTAATATGCATTTGATACAAATTAAAATGAACATTACAAATAAAAGTGTATTAAAAGAACTTTGGTTACCTAATACAAAAAAATTGAAATATTAAAAGTACACGTTCATTTTAATTGATACTGCAACACTATAATAACAAAAATATATAACTAAAAAGATTAAAATGCTAAACTTTAATTAATAAAATAATTAACAGAAGATTGAAATGAATGCTATCCGATGCACTGTGAAAAAATATTGCTTCTTGAGTGTAATGGGTCATTTAATGAACCTTTTTTAATTTAATTTAACATAAGCCTACGAGTCTCCTTTCCAAACCAAAAAAAAATTACAGCTTGTAAATCTGACTAAGGCAAGGGAACCAAATCGGCTGCTTCTATAATTCCTTCTTGTTCCTTACTTGTTTTGATTTGAACCGTTTAAAACTCATCTAACGGTCAAACCAGTTACCTTCTGAATCAAATTACAGTCATCTGTGACGGTCGATCGATTCGTGCCGATTGGATCAAGACAAACAAAATCATGCTTGCTTCAAATACAAGCAGCAGATCCGAATCCAAGACAAAGGAGTGCATTGATTTAAAAAGTGAAAAACTAGGAATTGTTATTTTGTTGACACTTTTAAAAGAATTAAATAATTTCTGAACATTAATTTATCCATCTCTCCGCATAATAATAACCGCTTATTGATTTGAACACGCATAATCATCCGCATGCGCTTAAGCGGACGTATATGTAACCGCACATACCGTCTTTTACAACATTGTTATAAACACCTCCGAATTTTTAAGATTTTATATGCTTATGAGAATAATATAGTCAATATAAGTTTTAATAAAAAAATATAAAGAATTAAATAACAAAATGAGGATAGAAGAAATTGTGGTAAGTTTGAGCGGGTAAATAAGCTATTTGAATGTTTGAATGGGTAAATCGGCTATTTAAAATATTTCGATGGACACACCCGCAATTAACCATTTATTTTAACAATTTCGTTAAAATATTTCAATTTAAATTTTGATATTGTTGACATGATTTACGTTATTCACATGAATTTCATGTATAATAAAAAAAATGATAAAAGTTAGACGTATCCTTTTCCGTTTAAATGACTTAAAATATTAACAAAATTAATTATTCTTAGTTATAAATTATCATTAACCGTATTGATATAACACGCATGAGTTCATTATTTTATTTTATTTTATTTTTCTAAAAATATATTTTCAAAATTATCAAAAAAACATAACGGTTTGAATTATTCATCCTTGGTGAATAAATGTGAACCATGTGATACAGTGTGAATTAATGACAAAATGCCACCATCTGGCTACAACATGTACCATTTAACACGTGGTTGAGATAATATGATCTATATATATATTAAATGTGAGCTATTTAGTTAATTAGATAATGCATTTCTTGTGAGAGTTTATCTACATTGATTTTTTTTTCTTAGCAGGACAACTTTTATCTAGGGATGAAAAGCTGATGAAACAATTCCATGTTTTATCAACCTCATGAGCTGACAGCTATGTAGCTCACATAGGAAGAAAAAAATAAATCTGGTAAAATGAAATAATATTTCTAGAATGAAAGAATTTGAAGGATGGAGCATTTTAAATTTGTCACATATGAATTATGCACTAATATGCAAATGGGCTTGACTATTTTTATATCAAACTCATGAAAATCTGTGGAAAGAAATAATAATTAGTAAATATAATAAGTTTCATACAAAGGGATCACATTTTTTGTTAGAAGTTAGTAAGGTAATAAAACTTATCCAGATAAATAATAAAAGAATTATAGGTGATGATAATACTATAGACTTTTGGAATGATGTGTGGCTGAATAATTGCACTCTAAAAAACAATACCCATTGATATTTCAGAAAACTAAAACATAAAAAATAACTCTGTCTGAGGTATGGAATAATGGAGAAATAAATTTAAACTTAACAAGAGGCTGTAGTATGGAAATGAGAACACAAAAAGAAGATTTAAAAAATATACTTCAGAACATCCAATTTACAAAAATGAGAGATTCATCTAATTGGCAATTAGAACATAGTGATATTTACACAGTGAAATTCATGTACATATTTCTAAATTCTGGTGGTATTAAAATAAACCTCAAAAATACAGTATGGAATTTAAAAATCCCCTTGAAAATAAAATTATTTATGTGGCTGCTATTAAATAACAGAATTCTCACAAAAGATAACTTAATAAAAAGGAAAATAAATGTGCAAACTGAATGCCCTTTATGCAATAATGATTTAGAAATAGTAGAACACTTATTCATAAATTGCCTTACAGTAAAAGATTATTAATTTTGATTAAATACAGTGAGTTAGATGCAATAAAGCTAAATCTAAACACATTACAAGAATTATGGCATTCAATTATAAATATGAGTCATGACTGTATGCAAAAATGGGGAGCCACAATAGCTGCATATTTATGGATAATATCATAATATGGTTAGAAAGAAATGGGATCATATTTCAAAACAAGATAAAAAAGGGCTGAATATACATTATATAACATAATAAAGGAGGCAATTCTATTGTTCATCAATTCTCTCTATTTTCAATTAAACATTTTCTCCATAATAGCATTTGAAGCCAAATTCCAAACAAATTCATAGCTTGATATATTTTGTGAGAAAATAAAAAGCTTAGACGACAAACAGTTCAATCTTGACTACAAATTCTGCAAAAAAAAAAAAAACACACACACACACAAAAGAATAGTAAAACATATAGGATTAAGGCCACAATTTAAAATCTTATTTTATCATATGTGCAGAATAAATCAAATAACATGAATAATACCCGCTGGAATAAATAAACCAAAACTTGTATAGCATGCATAACATAGTACCAGAAGTTACATAACTTCTTATGTATGTTATCTGCATAATAATTCAAACAACGTGCATAATAACTAGAGCAACATGAGTAGTATAATTTGCCAGCATCTTTGTCTTCATCTAATATTCATAACTTATCTAATATGCATAATATAGTATGAGAATAGTGTTTTGTAAATAATATGCATAACATATGTTATGAAATATATTGTTCTGTAAATAAATCAAATAACATGCATAATAATTACTTTATTGTGGTTTAGGGTTTATGATTTATGAAAAATGCTTAATAAAATGCTTATAAGATAAATTATGCATAATAATCCAAACAACATGGATACTAACTAGAGCAACATGAGTAAAATAGTTTGTCAGTATTTTGTCTTCATCTAATATGCATAATTGTCTGTAAATTTTTGAATGGTATAATATTCATACAATAAACCAAATAACACACAATAAATCAAATAACATGCATAATAACTGTTGTATTATGATTTGGGGTTTACAATTTATAAAAAATGCTTAATAACATGCATATAAGATAAGTAACACATAATAAATCAAATAACATCTATAGTAACTAAAAAACATGAATAATATAGTTTGTCAGCATCTTTGTCCTCATCTAATATGCATAACTTATACAATTTGCATAATATAATATCAAATTAGTGTTTGATGAATAATATGCATAACATAAGTTATGAAACATATTATTCATCTAGTTTCAGTAAATATTTAAATGGTACAATATCTGCACAATAAATCAAATAACATGCATAATATCTATTGAATTTAACATGAGTAATGTATCATTTAATATACACAATAACTCAGCAATTAACACATTTGAACATGCATAACACTATATAAAAACATGCATAATATCTCAATTAGCAATTAATAATTATTACAATCCAGATTAAATCAAATTTTCAATTAACATGCATAATACTACATAGAGCATTCATAACAACACATTTAACAATTAATAGTTATTACAATCAAGCTTAAATGAAATTTTCAATTAACATGCATCATACTACATAAAACATGCATAACAACTCAATGAACAATTAATAGTTATTAAAACCCAGAATAAATTATATTTTCAATTAACATGCATAATACTACATAAAACATGCATAACAACTCAATTACCATATAAAACATATTCATTTTCTGAACCATGACTAGTGGGCTGGTGTTGGCTCATTATCAAATAGAGATTTTAGAACAACAATTTAAACAATTTACACTATTGAGCCGGTACAACAATTGGCTAGTGGGTTGGTGCTGGCTCATTATCAAATTAGTTCATGTCAGATTTTCTTAGTTACTCATGAACACAAGAGTTCAGCTTGCATCCCATAGATAAAAGTCATTCATTAATTCATGTGCAATTCTGGTACGTTTTTAGACATTGCATAATGTAATGTGTCCCAAATCAGAACTCACCTTTTTCTGAGTTCTAAAAAGTTAGTAACCACAATCTAACCCAATTCGCTGGCAATTAGCGATTCAAATTGTCTAACATAACAAACAGAAATTCAAATTACCAGAGAAAATCATGCAATAAAGTACACAATTGGAGTCGAAAAATCTAAAATAGGCACGCACGTACAAGACAATTTAACGAAGAATTAAAGAGAGAGAGAGAGAGAGAGTACAAGATGGAGATGAAGGAGGCGACCTGGTACGGTGCTCTGGCCGAAACCGACAGAGGCGACCCTATGGGACCCACTCTCAGGTATATGTGTCATGTTCGATTTCTTAGATCGTAATCCATCGAGCGAGAGAGAGAGGCATTATGGGAGCTCATATGCAATAGGTAGTTGGAGTCGAAGCAGAGCGATTTATTTGTGTATCGAAGTTGGTATCGATAAGTGGATCGCCCAAACATTTTCTTTTTTTATATTGCTTTCAATTTTAATGAAAGTCGATACTCTAACTTGAGGTTGCTTTTTATCCAAAAAAAACAATTCCGTGTTTTATGTTGTTGTCGTATTATGGTTTCTGAACTAATTTTAGAAAACCTTATTTGATGATAGATAAGTATGGTAATATTGACAATTAATATTTATCAGTTGCATATTATTTGCAATTTGAGAGTCAATATATTAAGTACATAAATAGTTGCCGAGTTCAAATCTTTAATATATATCATTTAGACCAGTAGACCACACTGCAAATCAAATTTGAATTTTAAATTTATGTATAACAATTACCAAAAGATCAACTTAATGCATCATGAATGGAATTAAACCAAAAAAAAAAAATGGAAGGTATGATATTTCTAGATTTAAAAAAATATTATTCGTTTTTCTTTGATTATTCATTGATAATAGGACATACAAATCAGACATTACTGTTCTTTTGTTTAATAAAAGATGGTCAACTTTAAATATCCACAGAAAAAATCATTGTAGACAATTTCAAGTGAACATGAAAATAACACTTTTGTTTGTTGCTTATAGTAAGTATTTTGGACAATATTATATGCAATTTCCCTCAAAAAAAATATTATATGCAATTTGAGTGTCAATTGGATAGTTTAACATAGACAACTGTGAATTTTTAATCATTAATAAAATTACTCACATAGTCACATTTTGTTATTTTTGTTGATTTAATGCACATATATAATTTAGACCACGCTACAAACTAATTATATAATTTAAAAATTAAACCATAAAATTGTAACAATTATGGAAAGGTGAATTTAATGCTTCAGATTGGATATTAAACCATAAAAGTCGAAGGTCTTATCTTTCTATATTTATGTATTGGCTTATCCTTCAAAAATTCAAAATTACATGTTTTCCTTCCTAATTTGGATATTACTTATTTCTTCCTTGAAATTTAAAAACACAAATTTATCCATTTTATTGTTTTTTATATTGAAAATAATTTTAAAATGTGTAAAATATCAATTTTATCCTTCATTAAAAGCATTAAAATGTTGTTTGTTTAATGAAAATTTTTGGTTTATTTTTTATCGATTCTTGAGGGCAATTTAGTCATTTTATACTCGTGACGCATATCTGGTGACATGTAGGTATATTGTTATGTATATATCAAAAGTAGATAAATGAACAGTTTGCTCTCGAAAATCGATCAAATATCATACCTATATTTATATTAAAAAAGCAACATTTATTTGTAATTTTAATTAAGGGTATAAGAGGTACATTTTTTATGTCACTGAGTATACATCAGCTAAACAAACTAACAAAATGACTAATTCGCCTTCAGAAATCAACCAAATATAAGACTGATATTTTTTTTATTAAACAAGCTACATATTTTAATGCTTTTAATGAAAGGTAAAATAGATATTTACATATTTATTTAAAATGAGTTTAATATAAAAATAATAAAATTAATAAATTTGTGAGTTTTTAAATTTCGAAGGCAAATACGTAAAATTCAAATTTAGAGAAAAAAACACGTATTTTCGAAAATTTAGTAGGATGTAAGTAAAATTTCGCCTTCTATAAAACATTTATTTATTTTTTTAGACAATATGGTCACTTTTAATTTCATCAAAATGTCCTATCATAAAAAAAAATTAGTTGAGTTTTCGATGATGATGACCTTCCACATGTCATTAATTAATTGATTAATTGATTAATTAATTAATTAATTAATTATTAGAAATTTTTGTCTTTTCCGAAATATGACACTTGAGCTTGAGCTGCAAAAGGTCACAAGAAAGGCACCTCCAATGCTTTCTCTACCTCAAACGGAGGCTGTTTGGTCATGATTTTGACATGACACAGACAATTAATTATTAACAAAGAATTATCAAATAAAAATTGATAGTGATGTAACACAAAATTAAGCTTCAATTTCTTTAATTAATTCCCACATGCATGTTAATAATATGCAAAAATTTGAAATGATAGAGCTTGTGAGTCATCATGTGGATCTTCAAATTAAAAGTTAATTTAATTAAGACAAAGAAACATCAATTATGCAAACTTAACCAAGTGTTATAGCTTTAAATTTGGTTTAAAGCAAATAAATAATTAAATACTGTTCAATTTTGTTTAAAATGACTAAGTTATAACTTTACATTTTGTCTCTACCACAGCTAACTAACATTTTTTTTTTATTTCTTATCTTAATAGTGGTAAATTGATGGTTGGTATTTTTCTTGCACAATATTGTTGGTTAACTTTTATTTTCTCTCTCTTTTATTTTTCTTTTTTTCTCATCGGTACAAGTTTGGTAGGCTTGAATTTTTTGTACTTATATTTAACAACAAATGAAGAAAAACAAAAACAAGTTTGCTATCACTTTTTTTAATAAAATAAATTATTTGCATATTGCGGTATTTGATCACGTTCAGTGGTTATTTAATTGTGTTTAAAGTTTAAACAACGCAAGTGCCATTTTTTTATTTTTTTTATTTAATGTTCGTAGGTTTACAACACACATTCACAAACAAAATAGAAAATAAACTTGAAAAATTCTTTCTAAAATAGCAAATGAATAAAAAAGGGAGCTGATACGTAGATATCATATTTGATACCAACTATTGATACCAATTTTATTATGCATC
Source organism: Eleocharis quinqueflora (assembly GCA_964058865.1). Taxonomy (NCBI): domain Eukaryota; kingdom Viridiplantae; phylum Streptophyta; class Magnoliopsida; order Poales; family Cyperaceae; genus Eleocharis; species Eleocharis quinqueflora. The sequence continues at coordinate 159,458 of CAXKVX010000788.1, forward strand.
TTTAGTTGAGTTATCATGCATATTATTTAAGTTATTATGCATGTTATTTTTTGTAATGAAAAAGTTATACATGTTGTCGATTTTATTATGCACCTTTAGTTGAGTTATCGTGCATATTATTTGAGTTATTATGCATGTTATTTTATGTAATGAAATAGTTATTCATATTATTTTTTGTACTGAAATAGACAAATAGTTATGGTACAACATGTATAATAACTCAAATAATATGCATTATAATTCAACTAAGTGTGCATAATAAAATCGATATCAATAACGAATATCAAATGTAGTATCTACAAAACATTATCTAAAAAAAGGGCATTTGAGTAGGTTACACTTACACCTCCTTTAAAAAAAATAAAGCAAAACCGACATGACATTTGAGTCGGTTACAATTTACAAGTTACAACAGGAGCAATCTTAGTTGCCATTTATTTATTAATAATTCCTCGTATCCTTTTCTTCTGAGCCCATAAATATTAATATTTTATTAGTATTGGGCTCTGTAGTAGCTGGGTTTGATATTACAAAGAAAAAGGGTTGTTAATATTATTAACATATTTATGTTGTCACCAAATTAAATTAAATTAAATTAATACATTGATTTGATGTTTAGGTGTTGAAAAAAAGATACCTAAATTAAATTAAATTAAATGTTAATTTAAACAACATGTGATTTCATTCGTGTAGCTTAGGTGGCCACAAAAAAAAAAAAAACAAAAAAAAACAGCTGTTAGCTATACTGACTGTTTCAATAATCATAAAAGCATTATCATATCACCAATGAGAAATGAGGGTTGTTCACAAATGTATTTTCTTGAATTATCAAACAATAATATATATGAAAGATTTTTCAGTCGGATTTTGAACTTAATTGTCTCTTCTCATTTTGATAATTAAATCATAGTTTTACTGATGCATGGCATGTTGTTTCAATTGAATCATAGTTTTAACTTCAATATAATTTATTATTTTTTAAATGTCTTTTGCGAAATTGAATATGTGTCTATAGATGGAATTCGCATCATTGGTATCACACTTGTGATTCTCGTTGGTTGCTTTGTTAATTATCGAAAGTGTACGATTTCATGGTATGAATCGGGTGTCGAATATGAGTACAAGTCGATTTCTAAATAGAACCTGACGATTAAAATTCCTAAGTAAGTAAAAGGTTGGGGAAAGATGTTTGTTGGTAACCAATGAGAATTAAAACAAGCAAATAATTAAATATTGATTAATCAGGAGATTGAAACCTAGAGCGCTTACCAATCCACTCACTTCGCTAGTCAAACAAATAATAATCCAAATTGTTGGTGTATGGACTCAGATACATAATTGCTGGTATCAGTTGGTGATTTCTCGTTTCGATACTGTGTCTAATATAATTCAAGATCGAGGATTAGTCAAACCTCCGAATTATCTAGAATTAGAAACGCTTCGTGATTAGACGTCCTAGAACTACGCTACCGGGCAATTACGCACAAAGGCAAAGCAATTCAAGTTTAGTCTAATAATTCCCTAGATCTACCAAAGTTCCTCTCGGGTACGATGGTAAACTAGTGATTTTTCTTGATCGAGATTTAAATCAACTATTTCTCAATCAATCAACTCAAACTCTAAGATTAAATTCAAATAAAAAAAATCAATTCAACACAACAATTAACCAAAGTGTTGTTTGCTAGTAAGCAAATTTCATGGCAAAACTTACGTCATAGAGAGGTGTTTAGCCCCTCATGACGGCTACAAATACAAGAGAAAGCACAAAAGACATCAAGCTAGAGAGAGAAACTAATACACCTTAAAACCTCCTAGAACGAAGCCGTCGTCTTCTCTTCTTTGTGCTCACCTAGATCTCAAAAATTCACTTCAAAATCGCCTAGAAAGAGAGGAGAAATGTTGGGGAAGAAGCAAAACCAAGATAGGAAACAATTCTGGCCAGTTTCCTCTTTTGAACCTGAGATTTTTGAAAAAGCACCTAAATCCTTGCATCTGCAAGGATTCTTGTCTTGGCTCTTTGACTTTGGGCTGAAAAGTTTTGCGGACGCAAGGACTTCCTTGCGTTCGTAAGAATTTGGTCTTGGCTCTCTGGACTTGGGCAGGAAAGTTTTGTGTCTGCAAGAACTCTCCCTGGACTCTTTGTCCAAAGGGCAACAAATAGTTGCATCCGCAAGGAATCCCTTGCATCCGTAAGGAATTTCTACCTTGGTTCATCTTGAGCGTCTTGGTGCCTAGAGTCTCAATCCGTTGCCCGTTTCTTCTATAATCTCTTGTACCCATATTTAAGATCGACAAAAAGAGGATTATCACGAACTTGCATGCTTTTACATTACATAGAGTTAAAGATTCGTGAATATTGGTCAAATTAACATGCTGGACCATGTGTTCTCACACGTACAAAATCGACCTATCATATATCTACGCTTGATCCTTGATATCAGTTCTTCCAGCGCATTTCACCATTGTATTAGCACCCTCCAATAAAAAATAACTCAAATAAACACACCAAATCAGATATCGAAAGATAATGGATTACAAAATAAAAATAAACAGATGGAGACAGATAATGTTGCGGCCCATTCTGGAGGATTCAAACTTTTAACTCATCGATTTGCCATGCATATAGCAATGTACTTTTCTATTGTTAGTAATTCATTAGATTCAATGATGTTTTCAATTATTTTGTGTATATTTGTTATATATAGATAGTTAGTTATAGATTTGTTCTTAGTATTTTACTATTTGCTATGATTGAAAAGATCCTAAAAGATCTTATTATTTTAATATTCTTAATATTTTATATTTGAATTGATTTTATTTCATCACATCATGATTCAATTTAATGATCTTGTATTTTTTATTTAAATTCACATTTAGTAAATTTTCCACATATGATAATTTTGTATAATTGATTTATTAAAAAATAAATTGTATGACTTTTTGGATAGTCTACAACTAAATTTAAATTAATAAATTAATAGAGATTTATTTTTTATCGAAATATTCAAATATAATAGAAATTTAATTTATTTTTTGTTGAATTACGTTTATAAAAAAATCATTTCTTATTTGATTACCATGTAGTACTTTTATATTAAAAAGTTGTTACATGATTACTTCAATTTGTTATCGTTAGTATTTTTTATTTTTGAACTTTCAGATTTCGACACCTCCAAGTTAAAATTCTAGCTTTGCCCCTATTCTCAATTACATTGTGTTATTGTGTAATTAAGGATTAGGGTTTTGGATGCTAATCTCCATAAAATAAAGACAAATCTTGATAAAACTGATCCATCACTACATAGTGCCGTGTGACATAAGATATGAATTAATTGGTCCCCTATAGTATAATACCTTGCTCTTTGTCTCTTTGCTATTTGGAGCATAATTTTTTGTTTCTCTTTCGATTTTTTGCTTCGACCCCAGTTAGAAGTTTTCATCATGTAATGTTTAAGTTTTAATAAACCTCCTAAGGAGTGAGACCTTTTTAAGTATATACTCCTTTAAAAAAATATCAATATAATTATATAAAACAACACTCTTTGCCACTAAGGTAGCAAAATGATGTCTCTTTTTCTTTCCTTGTTTGTTGGTTGTGCAACTTTTAACATCCACATGTTGCAAATTCATCCAAATACAGAGATTCCTTGAAAATTTCATGAAGAGATAAATGATACAACATCTACTTTATGTTTCAGTGCAAATCACTCTTGCAATAAGTTGCCTAGTTCAATAATACAAGAACATGTCATGCTTTCTTTATCAAATTCAATAATGCATGCTCTTGGAGGCTCGGACTTGTATATTCCACTAGTTCTTTATGAAAAGCAAATCAATCATTTAATACCACAGGATAGAGCTTGTTGACAACCCACAAGTTGAGGAATATTTGGAATAGACATACCAATTGAGAGGATAAAGTTAATAGTAGTTGCTAAGCAAGAGAACAGAGCACAAGATAGGGTTTGTAACATGGGTTCTTGTGTGTATAATAACATGCATGTTATTGTACAACTAGATTAGTTCATTTGTCAAAAAGGCTGTCAAACTCAGTTGCTCAATGACTCTATTTTTTTCAGAAAGAATGAGTTAAATTTTCAAATAAAATTATAATGAACTCGTTATTAGTGAATATTGGTCTGTTTAATACAAATAAATGTCCAATCTTACATATACATAAAGGGTGAACATGATTGCTACAATGATTTTACTATTAAAAAAAATTTCCTGCCTTTTTTTTTGTTGCCGTTTATTTTTTTATTTATTTAAACGATTTATTATAAATTTTGTGACATCTCAAAACACTGGCTGGATAAAATAAACTAAATTTATCCGGCCAGTGGTTTGAGAAGTCACAAATAACTGTTCTCTATGAAATGAATCATATATCAAATTATAGAATAGCATCACAATTCACAATAGAACCAAACTCTAATAGGATAAGGAGAGCAGTTCTTAGTGACCTTTCTTGAACAAATTGCTCTCTCTTTCTGGCCCCATTGTACAGTTTGCTCTTATCAAATTAGTGTGGGGCCAATGCCCAGTTATGGAGGCAAGCAAATACATTTCTGTGGGCCCTTCATTTCCTTGGCTACGCCTACATTGAATGGAGCTTCCATTCTTTCTGTCTTCTTTTGTGAAAAAGGAATATTTATCTATTATTATCTTAATTCATGAATTTCTGGCAGTTGCCTGATTGCCTCTCTGTCTCATGTAAGTGTCACGGAAATGGAATCTTTTTCTTTCTTTAATTCCTTCTTCACTGATTAAGAAATAAAATAAACTCTCTTGGTTGGAACTTTGTATCAATAGGAAATATTTTGATAAACCAATTTAGGTATGAACAACCAATGCATGCTCTAGTCATGAAATATTTCCTTTAAAAGAGGTTAGAATGCTCACATGACGCATAATCACCACAGAGCTCTACTATTATAGACATGCAAAGTAACAGAAAAAACATAGATAAGAAAGAAATAAGGTATAAAGGTCCATGTTTAGTGGCAGACAGGAATATAAAGTCGCAGAAAAAATAAATAGACTATTCAGAGCTACCTTTCAGAACTTGCTAGGCACAACTGTACCATATATCTACTTTCATAGTAGGAGCTTTTCTCATTCATTCATGGGTGGACCCACATGTCGGTAGAGAACTGACTAATTTAGAATTACCCATAATAATTAAGTCAAAGCTTAACACCTGTACAAAATGCCCATGCAAGTATGGCACTCTCACCTTCCACCAAATGGTGCCTCACAATCATTGAATTGAAATCAAATTTACAGGTGTATTGGCACTACTAATATATAGGAGAAGACAAATCAGGAGATGCTTTCACAAAAGATTAGAATAGCTTAAAATTGCATTATTATACCGGCTCATTCCTTCCTAACTAATAATCATTAGCTTATTAAGAACAAGTAGATCAGCAATTCAGCAATGGTATTTCAGTGAATCAGTCAGAAAAAGAAGAGGTACTTTTGAGTGTAAAAAGTAGGGTGAAAATTGTTATTCTAACAAAAGATATATTCCATTGCAAGGATTTGCATTGATTTTAAATTGTTAATTACAGACTATAGGCCTATAAGAGAAAACTATTGAGGGTCTATTTACAAATGTTGTACAATCATTTATCCCCAATAAAATCAGAACATGTCAGTAAACGAATTTGCTAAAACAGTATTCTCATGATGTTTGAAGTGCGAAGAGAAAACAGTATTGTCATGTATATATGTGTCTATCAGTACTTCATGGATCTCCATCTTTTTGTGCTTTGGCCTTCTTAAGTGCCTCCATCACGTCCTCAAATGATTTCTACATTCAAAATAAAAGATAACGATAATATTATGACACTAGTTTAAATGCAAGAACCCACAACCCCAATTCAGTTATTTTCTCATGTTCGTGAACTAGAAGAATTAAGATTTTAGGACATACTAGCTGAGAAATTTTATTAGAAGACGACCTCAAATTATTTAGGATTTTAGGTTATATATCAGCAATTAGCTGAGAAAATCTTCCTCTATGCCAGCAAGCTAAGCATTTAGGATTTCAGGATATGATGTCTTTTTTTGTAAATGACCTAGTAGTCTAGTGGTAGCCAACTAGGATGACTTCGATGAAGTTTAGGATTCATACCTCCCTGAGCACAAAGGTTCACTTCCCGTTAGAGACATTTAGTAATAGATGTTGGGATTTCGGGAACCCCTATATATCTGAAAAGGATATGATGTCCCTTAAATGCAAAAAGGAGGATCATGCATCCATCATAGGGAAAAATAGCAGCAATTACATTATGTTAAAGAGTATCAATGAATAATATAACCCAAGTAAATTTATATTATAATGATTAATCCATGAACTACTGGTATGAAAAAATTGTGCAGGGTTCTTTTTCCATCAAAAGATATGTTGTATTCACCTAAATAATTTAACAGCACAATGCACAATATTTTAGGCTGGTGAGTGGTGACTCTATCAACCTGATAATTTATGCTTCAGGATGAAAAAACAATGTTTAGTGACTGGAAACCCAAATCTTAGACAGGTCTGGAACCATATTGCAGAATTTCATCTCGATCTCATTATAACTTTGCTCAAAACCCAAACCCCAAAATAGCTAACCTGAGTCCAGCTATATCACAAGTCCATTACTCTAGCAACCTCACCATTACCTTGGTCTTGAACATACGTTTTACTTAAATCTGATGGAACCAGGTCAGTGTAATCCTGGCCCAATTTTCATGTAATAGATTTGGGCTTTCTTCAAAGGGAGCAAGACCCAACTTATATGTAATAGCCAATGACTGTTCTTTATAGGAAGATAAGCCCAACTTTTATCTATAGAATGATGGGATTCTAAGAAATGCTTGCCCACCCGACCACCCCTTAACACCTGGATCCATCATTTAAACAAAGGAAGCCATACCATCCAATTAAAAGGAGAACCTAGCTCTGTCCTCTTGAACAACCCTCTATCTTACTTTGCAACTTCTACAATACAGTTACAACCTGTTCATTTTGGGAATCCATGTTTCTAGAATTTCTTTTTTTTTTTTCTAGAAAAAGAGAGAAAAAAAAGAAACAAAAAAAATCACATCTGGACATTGTAGACTGTATTTAATAGCTTACAGTAGAAAGCAATAGATGTAAGTTGGCTGATCAAGCTTCAAGGTGTATGCAGGAAAAATATGAGGGTGCAAAAAGATAAAGAGAAATGTCATAAATGAAAAAATTACCCCAGAGTTGTTTCTTCTCCAAGCATCTTGAATGACATTCTCTATAAAAAGTGCTGATCCAACCAATATACTATAGAAGAAAAGAAAAATATAATCAGACAACTCATTTTATTATCAATAAATTTGCAATTAAGCTTAGTGTTCAAGGTCACACTCTTGGTTTTTAGTACTGTACCACTCTGTTCTTCTTGTAGAGAATGCTATTGCAATTTTGGCTCTAACACATGGTCAAGTCGGACAGAACTCAACTTAACGAACTTTGCTACTAAGTTTTCTTCATAAGAATTGCTGAACTTTGTTACTAATCAGTATTTGAAGTTGCCAAAGTGTGCTACCAACTGTTTTTCATAAAAATCCAACAGGATTTCATGTTTTAAGCTTCTGATGAAGGTGTTTACTCTGAAATAAACGAACTATCGGAAAACAGAAAAGCTCAATAAGTTTTTTTAATATATATCCATTCAACTCTAAATGTGGACTTGCTCAGTGCGTGTCACTGATTTTTTTACAGGTCAAAATGAGAGATTTTCGAAGGATTTGAGTCGGATAGGTACAGTAATTCACAACGAGGACATATTGAGTACATCAGTGGTGAAAAACTCCTGATAAAGATCTTATATAATGCCTTATTGATCATTGGAATATTGAAATGAATTGCCGGGGGCTTTTTACCCACTTGAAAGTCTTGACCAAAAAACTAAAATTACTTCAATCATTTGATGTAAAGAACTTTCTTCATGAACATTGTGCCCAAGTTTTAAACATCCAAACACTATGCAATGTCTACATGGACCAAAAACACAGCACCAACCGTAACACCCCACATCACAAAGAGCATACACTCTCGAGAAGTTAATTATATTCCTGCATAATTGAGGTATTATCTACCTATAGAAAAACATTATCAGGAACTGTGCTGCAAGAGGACATAAGTAATAAACATGTAACAATGAAATCATCATGGGACCAATATCTCTGTTTCAAAAATTAATTTGCTCGAAAAAGAAGATATCTTTCCGGGGAAAGTAGTATCAGACGACTGGAACATATCGCCAGTAATGTCCAATTGGAAGAATTAAGATCAGCAATTATACAATTGATCTCAGCTTAGTATAAGAAAACAGGAACTTATTAAATTTTCTCATTCAAGAAGTGCATTTAGAGGTTACTTTGGGTCTATGACAGTGTTTTGGTAGATAAAAAGTTGCGCCACAAAATGGTACAGTCTTGGCTCAAATAGACAGCATTCCAGTATAAACCAGTCAAGAGCAAAAAGGAATGTTACATCAGTGACCATTCCTCTCAACATATCTGACATGCAATAACAACAAAATTAACTGAAATGCTAAAACGCGCGAATAAAAAGCTCACCTCACACAACCAACTCCAAGAAGGAATCCACGGGTCATCATGACCCGCGAAAAGAACCGCCAATCAAACCCCTCATACCTTCCACCAGGACCAGACCAATAGAACTCTGTAGTCGAGCTACCTCCACCACTTCTATATGTAGTCTTTTTATAATAATAATAATTCCCCGAACCCGATCCCGAACCCGAACTCGAACCAGAACTGGAACTGGGGGTCCAGTTTGAAGAACGATTTCTCAATCTGAAATCGTAATCAGCGCGCCTTTTCGCATCGACCAGGGTTTCGTACGCCTCTGAGGCCTTCTTAAACCGCGCCGCCGCGGAATCGCGAACCGCCGCCGATGATTGCGCGTGGCGGTCGGGATGGAACTCGAGCGCTGATTTGCGAAATGAGCTTTTTATTTCCTCCTTGGTCGCATTGCGATTCAGACCCAGGGTTTTGTAGTGATCTTGCTCCATTAGAGGAAGCAGGAGCAAAATTCTTTTCTTTTGCGATTTTGGTTTTTGAATGTGTATTTATTTCTTGCTTTCTTTCGTCCCAAGTTCCAAAGAAAGTTCCAACTTCCAAGAAATGCGGAGGAGACGCGGCTTGGTTTTAGCCGTGAAGAATTTGGCAGAGAGACGGTTTTTGAAGAGGCCACAAATGGGCTATTAGGGATGTATATGTATATTGGACCTATCTAGTCTAAACTATTAATAGGCCGGATTTTCTTAGTATAAATAGTTCTTTTAATTATTTTTTTTTCAGTTAGTTCAGCATTTATTATTTTTGAAAAATAATAAATAAGCCTGATTTTCAATTAGTTCATCATTTACAAATATTGGACCTATCTAGTCTAAACTATTGTTTTTCATTATCATTCTACTTTAAGAAAATTTTAGGAAAATTTATCAAAATTATATTTTTTTTTTATATTATTCAAGTGAATTTAGAAAATACTTGTTTTAGGAGGTGTTATAGTATTCTTAATTATCTTTTGAAATAAGGTGAAAGAGGAATTTCGTAAGGAATTTTAAATATATCAAACACAAGGTGAAAGATTAAAAATAAGAAAATTATCTTCAAACTCTTAGCTGGAGGAAGAGAGATTCTGAAGAAAGACCAAATTCCTTTCTCTTATAATTACCAACATGCCATCCAATCTAGGAAAATTTTCATAGAGGGCCAAGCAGCAAAAAATTTCAACAGATAGGGCCAGAGGCACCCTAATAATTGCACAGAGGGCCAAGGGCGCGATTAATAGTCGCGCCCCTAAGGAATTTTCGATTTTTTCCTGAAATCAAGGCATTCTGCATGTGCTTTTGCAGTTGTGGGCTCGGGCACTTAGGGGCGCGACTATTAATCATGCCCCTATGATTATGAAATTTTTTTTTTAAGTACTAATATATAATTTTTTATTATTTGTTAATATATCAATAAAAGTAGTATATTCATATAATATTTATTATTAAAGCAAATTAATGATAATTTCAATATACAATAAATTTTTAATATATGTATAGTTGTAATATAATACTATTAATTTGTCTTGTTATTTTTTTTGGGTTAAGTTATAATTATTTATACCCTTTAATATAATAATTAGTTAGTACTAATATATTAATTTTGGGTATTTGTTAATATATGTATATTAATATATATATATATATACTACAATTATTATTAAGAGCATGGCTAAAATAATATGCATAGTACACCCCATTTTGTACTATGCATATAGATATAGATCATTAAATTGAGATTTAAGTTGCTCAATAAATTCTTCATATGAAAATATTGTAGGAAATCAAATTTCGTGATTTTTAGAGCTTTCTAGCTATTTTTTAAATATTTTTTAAAAACAGTCCAGATTTAATACTACAAAAGTGTCATTTCTGGGCTGATTTTAGAAAATATTTAAAAAATAGCAAGAAAGCTCTAAAAATCACGAAATTTTATTTCCTACAAAATTTTGATATGAATAATTTATTGAGCAACTTAAATATCAATTTAATGACCTAATTAAATACAAATAGACGCATAGTACGTAATGTGGTGTACTATGCATATTATTTTAGCCATGCTCTTATTATTAAGCAAATTAATAATAATTTAAACATAAAATAAATTTGTAATTTTAATATTTGTAATATAATACTATAAATATTAATATTATTATATACTTATTATTATTATTATTTAAATATATTAGAAAGATTACAACCTAGTAAGAAGATGCATTTTTCACCATTTTTTCTGAATTAACATAGGGGCGCAATTATTTAGTTGCGCCCCTAAGAAGATGTCTTTTTTGCAGATAAGTCTGAATCTTGCACGATTTTTTTCAGATGAGGGGTCCACATGTCCCCTAAATGAACAAAATATATACAGCAGCACCTTTCTTTTCTTCTCTCTTCAACCATTATTTCAATCTTATCTCTTCTTCTCCCAACAGCCCCCTTCCTCTCCACAAACCCTAAATCAAATTTTCACACTTCTCCTCCCAAAATCTTACATATAAAATGTTTATTATTAGTTTCTACACTGGAGGATCCATCCAGAACGGTCCTCATGGTGTGCATTACTCGAAAAAAGCTACCGGTAGTTTTACAGTGAATGACGACATAACACTTGGTGAACTGGAGACGGAGCTGTACCGATGGATGGGGATTTCAAGTTCAACACATGCTTTAGAGATATCAGGGAGATTCAATGCCGGATTACAGCTAACTCCTCCAGTAATGTTCTATACTGAGTTACAACTGTCGAGTAATGATACTTGGAGACTGATGGTGAACCATTCGGTTCATCCTGGTACTGTTGCAATGATTGAGTTGTACGTTGAGCCAAAAGTTCTTCGATATACCACAAATCACGGTTTTTCGAGTGGCAGTCGAGGTCATGAGGCCCTAAATCATGGTTGTGCAAGCAGTAGTCGAGCTACGGAAACCCTAAACCAGGGTTGTGCAAGTGGTAGTCGTGCTTACGAAACCCCAAATGAGTATGTTGAACCAATAGCTTGTAGAATGCCAGATGCATATCTTCGTACCAATTGTTATGAACCGAATGCAACCTCAAATCGAAATCAATCGATTCCAGAGGAAGAAGAGGATTATGAGGATTTCGAATTTAATGTTGGGTTGGATGAAATTAACCCGGCAGAACGGGTTGAGATATTAGTGAACCAAGATGCAAGCCCAATTGGAAATACGTGTGGTAATGATGCTTTCATGAATATGGATTTTACACCTTTCGAAGACCCTAATTATAATTCTGAAGAAGAGACTTCTCTGACCATGACAACATGGTCATTACGGGACCGAACCGATTCTCATCCAATAGCTTCGTGGAATAATATTAATGCAATCATCGATATAATTGGTGATGGCAATTACTTTGACGACGAAGGGTATGTCACAGAAGATGGTTTGGCAGTGGGACAATGTTTTCGGTTAAAGGATCATCTAAAATGGGTTGTGCATGATTTTCACATCAAATCGAACCGCACGTTTAAGAAGAGAAAGTCCAATAAAAGCGTATATACAATCGAGTGCACCGACCAAAATTGCAATTGGAGGTTGTATGCATCAAGAAGGCTAAGTGATGATGCTTTTATTATTAATACAAAGCAAGGTCCGCATGAATGTGTTATGTCGGGAGATAGGTTGGAGCATCCGCACTTAACGTCTCCATTCATGTCTTCCATAATCAGAGAAAGTGTTAAGGGAAATGTAAGGTTTACTATAAAAGACGTTACTTAAATAATATGCATAGTACACCACACAACGTACTATGCATAAAGATATAGGTCATTAAATTGAGATTTAAGTTGCTCAATAAATTCTTCATATGAAAATATTGTAGAAAATCAAATTTCGTGATTTTTAGAGCTTTCTAGCTATTTTTTAAATATTTTTTAAAAACAGTCCAGATTTAATACTACAAAAGTGTCATTTCTGGGCTGTTTTTTAAAAATATTTAAAAAATAGCAAGAAAGCTCTAAAAATCACGAAATTTTATTTCCTACAAGATTTTGATATGAATAATTTATTGAACAACTTAAATATCAATTTAATTACCAAATTAAATACAAATGGGCGCATAGTACGTTGTGTGGTGTACTATGCATATTATTTTAGCCATGCTCATATATATATTAATATACATATATTAACAAATACCCAAAAGTAATATATTAGTACTAACTAATTATTATATTAAAGGGTATAAATAATTATAACTTAACCCAAAAAAAATAACAAGACAAATTAATAGTATTATATTACAACTATACATATATTAAAAATTTATTGTATATTGAAATTATCATTAATTTGCTTTAATAATAAATATTATATGAATATACTACTTTTATTGATATATTAACAAATAATAAAAAATTATATATTAGTACTTAAAAAAAAATTTCATAATCATAGGGGCGTGATTAATAGTCGCGCCCCTAAGTGCCTGAGCCCACAACTGCAAAAGCACATGCAGAATGCCTTGATTTCAGGAAAAAAATCGAAAATTCCTTAGGGGCGCGACTATTAATCGCGCCCTTGGCCCTCTGTGCAATTATTAGGGTGCCTCTGACCCTATCTGTTGAAATTTTTTGCTGCTTGGCCCTCTATGAAAATTTTCCTCCATTCTATTGTGTCTTAATTTTTTATTATTATTATTATAAGTTTCTTAAAAGTAATAATAGTACCAATCTCAATAACAATATTAATATCACTATTAATAATATAATAATTATACTATTATAATAATAATACTATACCATCATCACCACCATCATCGCCGTCGTCATTGGTATTATAACAAAAAATATTATTATATTATTGTTATCACTATTAAAATAATAATAATTATTATGGTGATTATTTTTTTATTTTTTAATAAATACTGTTTGTCATAATGGTAATAAACGCCATCATTATACTTTCATTAGTGATACTTTATATTATATTGTTATTTTATATACTATTATTGTTATTATTATCATCATCGTCATCATTAATATTATTGGTATTCATGTTATTATTGTTAATAGACTAATTCTGTTATGGATAAAAAATAACTTAATAGCACTAATATTGATGCAAAATCAACTTGATTGCATATTTATTTAATAAACATTAACGATTGTAATTGAGTTGTATTTAATTTTTTTTTTGTTCATAACAGACTCACTTTTGTTATTATTATTACAATCATCATGTACCAAAGGAAGTTTGAATATGTTCGTTTTAGCATGAATTTGCTTTTTTCCTTTCTTTTGATCTATGTATAATTTGCCCTCCAAATTCGTTCAAGCATCAATGTACCTTTCAAGATTTCCATCACCATTCATCCGGACTGTGACTAGCATTAAATGTTAAATAGCTTTCTCCTTATCAACCTTTTCCGTTTGTATACTTATCTACTATTACTATCTGTTATATGTACTACATAATACACTTTATCGACCATGTATATGACCATTTTTGTTATTTCAGTTGAAGAAAACAGGTGTCAAGAGAGAAAAAGGGAAAACAAATGTTCCCCACCTATCCATGAAATCCCCGACTCTTTATCACCGGCCCATTCCCGGTCCATGTATCACCCCCATAAGAAAGCTTATCTGATGCGCGCGGGATGAATGCTGTGAATTTAATTTAAAAGATTCATGTTTTTAAAATTTAATTTGTACGAATTTTGATGTAATTAAAAAATTCAGATCTCCTGAGATCTCCTGAGCAGCACACATCCCGCCGCACAAGGTCTGATTCCCACCCCCATAAAGACTCGAATACCCATCAAACCATCTTTTCCTTCTTTTTGGGGGATTTTGGGATATGTATTTTTTGAAGATTTTTGTTCTCTGTTAACTGCGGGAATTTGCATGGACCGTCAGATTAAATATCTCGCTTATTTTTAATATGTCGATTGACGGTCCAGATCAAATTTATAAATAGCTAGGCCTATCAAGCGAACAAATTTTTTTGTTTAACCATTTCGTGTCGTCAGGATATAACGGCTAACAAAGCATTTTTTCCGTTTCAGAAACAAAACGTTAAACGAAACAAAATTCCTACTGTTTCTTGTATTGATTAGAGAGGAGAATCGAATTCTCACTTTCCCAAAAGAAGGCAAAGCAAAGACAGCAAGCACCTCTCTCTAGTCTCTAAACTATACTCAACCACTCACTCACCACCTCGCCTTCTCTAACCTCCACCTAATCAATCAATTGACCTCTTTTCTCCATGGCCACGCACCTCCCGCCGCTTCCATCGCTCTCGCTTCCACCTCCGCCTCCTCCGCTATCTCCGCCTCAACAAATCATCATCTCTCCACCTCGCACTTGCACCATTGGCGTCGATTCATGCTCTCCTCTTTGCCCCAACCTCTGTTCCTCTCCTTTACCTAATTCCTACACTCGCTACCCCGACGATCCCTCCAACACACCTTCTGGTTCCTCATCTTCCCTCTCCCCTCTGTTGATCGCTCTCATCTCAATTTTGGCTGCTGCGTTTCTCCTTGTTTCGTACTATGCTCTTTCAACCTCCTCTTTCTTCCGGCGTAACCGTGGGACCAGTTCCTCAGATCCCACCGTTGAAGCCTTGCAATCACAGTCCCAAACCCTAGATCCGAACACCGGGCTTGAAGAATCACTGATCAATAGGATTGCGCTGTTGAAGTACAGAAAGAACGATGGATTGGTGGTGAGCACTGATTGCTCGGTTTGCTTAGGGGAATTTAAGGAAGAGGAAAGCTTGAGGCTCTTGCCAGAGTGTACACATGCATTTCATGTGGATTGTATTGATAAGTGGCTTGAATCACACTCAAACTGTCCAATTTGCCGTGCCAGTGTTCTGTCGGCGCCTCAACCGGTACAGGCCCATGTGGTGCCCAGAGTGCAGCCTAGGGAAAGGGAGAATCATGGTAGTAGCGATAACAATCTCAATATTGATAGTACCAGTAGCAATGTTAGAAATGTTGGGGGTAATCAAGGGATTAGTAACTCCAATCTGCCATTGATTAGAGAGGATAAAAGAAGTGGGGGATTGGTTGTGTTTGTGGATCCCGGTACAGTTGGTCGGGTTCGGGAGATAATTGAGGTTGGGGAAGATTCCATCCAACCAGTCTCACGGCATCCGACATTTGTCGGAAGAGAATTGAAGCCTCTGAAATCAAGTTTGGTGAGATAGGACGAAAAATCTGTTGCAATTGGGCATTTATGGATAAAGTGGATACAAATTTTGCTATATTTGAATTTGCTGGTATATTATGTGGCAAGCAGTCATTTTAGGTTGTGAAACTTTTGTTGCACTTTGTGTTGAAGTAGTGCTGCATTATGCATTTTACCTTTGAACTAGCTCTCATTAAACTGAGTTAGCTCATTGTAAAGTTAAAATTCAAGATTATGTTTGGAATCAAAATATAGTGAGCTTCATATAGGTTTAGTTCTTTATTCCTGTTTGCCAATTTTTTACAACCTCTTATTTGAAGATAGAGTGGGATTGCAAAAAAAGGACAGTGTACCCAGAAATGGCATTCTGTGACGTGGCATCAACTTGGCACTACTTTGTGGCGAACGAAATAATTAGGATCAACTGACATTTGAGAAGTTTGGTTTCAACTGAGGTTGACAGTCAAGGGACTTTATTATTGAAAAAGAGCAATCAGAGGAATTCTGAGAGAAGTTAATCGTTTTCTTGGCCTCTTCTAGTAGGAATCAGACCCTAACATCATGTTGAGGTATGTGCTGTGGAAGTGGGAAGAAGGATGCTGAGTCGTTCGTTTTTGGACTGCCTACAGAGACGGGGTGAGGACCTTGCGGAAGTGCAGGACTCATCTACTGAGATGGATGGGTATTTGAACTGGATACAGCTGAAATTGCATGTTGCTAGCCTAGACTTGTGTGCAATTGCAATAACTGAGATTGCAAGTCTACATTGCATGCGGGTGCACTCTCGAATGCAGGTGTTGGCAGCTTGGGTTAAATTGAGGTCTGTTACAATATGTTATGCATTATTATCCTTGTTTTAGCAATATACCTATAGAGATAATTTGGTAGTTTGGCTACTATGAGAAAATATATTAATTCTAAATCTTTGTATGTAATAATCTATTTTCATTGACTTGCTTACTTGCAAAGTCAATAGTGGTTTGTGTTGGTTTATTTGAAAATTCTGGCCAATTCTTGGACCAGAAATCAATACCTATCCAGTATTAAGTAGTCCAAAACTGTAAGAAACTTGAGGTATTTTTCTTCTTGCTTTCTCTAACAAGTCTGGTTGGTTAATTTGTGGTCAAATTGAGGTCTTATGGAGAGTATTAAATTTGCTACAAGCCTACAACCCTGTGTAGGGTTTTCACCATATCTTTTTAGATTTTACTATTATTTGACAGAAAAGCAGGGAATCAAACATGTTTGGGGTTAGGCTAGTTAATTATAGCTGCAATTTATTATTATTAATTGGCTGTGGGTACAATTTGCAGTAAACTCCACACTATGGGAGAAATTATTACAAGAAGAGATTAGGTATAGGGTTTGGGTCACCTGCCCCTCAAGTAGACAGGAACTTCCTACCAGCCATTAAGACATAACCTATCACATACGAACAACTGTCAGCTAGTATTTTGTCTGGAAATGGATGATAGTTAGTGATCAAAGATAACACCGTTCAATTATTTCTAATTCCAAAATTCCAAAATATTCAATTCTGATGGATGCCACTAACTAAGAAATCACCATCACAGAAAACTTGTTATTTTATCTTTTCTTTCTTTCATTCATTCATTATCTTTGGTACAATCTTTTCCTTCTAAAAAAGGTAGATAATTTAGATAATGCGCTCCGTTTTGATTATGCGCTCCGTTTTGATGTTTTGGAAACTTTATTTCTTTTGTTGGTTGTATCTGAATGAATGACTTTGTTGGTTAGGTTTGGTAGATGTATGCTGCTGCTAGTTGATAGTTTAGATAATTTTTTATTTAATAATTATAAATTACATATTTAACTTATCTGAAAAATGAGAACATATTTTGAAATATGAGAGCCCCGAATTTTTTTTTTCTATCGCTTGTCCGCGCTGCACATGACCAATAATGTACACTTCTTCTTTAAAAATACCTTGAAATAAATTAATTACCTAGGAAAAAAATGTAATTTTAACGTCATTTCATAAATAAAATTTAAATCATTGGCCCAGTATTTGTTTTCTAAATAAAAACCATTCATTTCATAGAAGTGACCAACTATTGATGGATTCACATCACCTATTTTTCTTAAAAGAAAAGTAGGACTTTATTATTGAAATCTCATACGTTGAAATTCAAGTAATGGATGAGATTTTTTAAAATCAGCTCCTCAGTCATGTCTGTGAGCAATCTGATTCGTCTATTTTTAATTGAACGGTTCAGATCGAAATAATAGAACCCTCTTTTTTGCTCAAAATAATAGCAGATTCGGACCCACTATTAATTCAGTACAATAACCACCCACAACAAGTAATTGAGAAAAATATTCGTATCTGACTAAGCGCTCAAATTCGTCCTCTAAATTGACATTCAAGTGTGCTCCAGAGTTGAAACTAAGGCCCCGTTCGGTTGCATCCCATTCGTGTGGGATGGGATTTGGCGGGCGTGGGATCTCACTAAATCACTTTGTGAGAATCCATACACGTGAGATTATTAAGAAAATATTTAGAAGTGAGTGTTCGTTGTATCGTGGGAACAATTGCGGGAAATTACTTATATTTCTTAATATTATAATATTGATGCAAATAATCTTACTTATTATTATTATTATATATTAATTATTTAATTCTAATAATAATAAAATTTAAATCACGAATAATGATAGTTTTTTTTGTCGGTTTTTTACATAACTTTATGTTGATTAATCATTTAATAAAATAATACAATGAACATTAAAACTTAATAATTATTTAAAATTGGTACTTAGTGAAAATAAAAAATTTTAATAAAAAGATAAATATAAAAAATTGAATTTATAAAGAAGCAAACGAATATATGACATGACTCAAGTTAGTTTGATGACGTGAATGAAATTCTAGGATTCAACATACGAGTTGATTATA
This sequence comes from Eleocharis quinqueflora, assembly GCA_964058865.1. Classification (NCBI taxonomy): domain Eukaryota; kingdom Viridiplantae; phylum Streptophyta; class Magnoliopsida; order Poales; family Cyperaceae; genus Eleocharis; species Eleocharis quinqueflora. Next base: position 178,138 of record CAXKVX010000788.1, read on the forward strand.
AAAGAGATTATTATATTTGTTCTTATATATATATATATATAGATATGCTAAAATGCATTCTAATGCCAAGTTAATTTTGGCACCACGCTATATCAACCGTCGGATTGAGCTCCTGATCAGATCGCTGATCTGGTGAAAATTTCGGAACTGGACGAATCCAGTGCAGTCGGCTCGCGTATTATTTCTGAAGACACCTCTCGTCCATTTCCCCCGATTGCTTCTTTTCTTCTCGATGCTAGGTCTAGGCGGAACTGCCTCTCTTCTCCGTCCTATCTCTCTCATTCCTCTCACTCGGTTCTTCCATTTCTTTTCTGTAAACGATTTTTACTGATATAATTTGTGTGTTGTAAACGATGCTTATAGCATAACACCACCACTGGCAAGGGCTTGCAGAACTTCTCGCCTGACTACCTCCGCCTAGCACGACACCACCACTGTCTCTTTTCTCCGTCTTATCTCTCACTTGGTTCGCAATCGGTAAGACCCTCCGCTCTGTTCTCAAAGTTTTTTTTGGCAACTGTAAACGATTTTTGATATTTTGTGTTCTGACAAGGCGATTGTGCTATTCGTGTTTTCGATTTTCATGATTTATTTTCAGGTTTTTAAATTTGGATGTTTTTCCCAACATAAAAAAGCCCTATTTGATTTGCTGAGCTTTGCATTTCAGAAAGAAAGAAAGAAATTAGCAAAATTGCAAGTTGCATCAAGAGGCAAATAAAATATAATGGCCCCACTCGGCAATCAAGTCTTAATAATTTTAGGATAAAGTGGATGACAGGAAGTATACAAAGATCAGTGAGACCAAGCAGCAGGATCCAAATGATAGTTATAGACTGTATGTAATTTACCCTGCATACCAGTCCGCATAAATACATGTTATGCAATTTACCTCCTCAAGTACTACTTTTCAATTTTCTATAAATGTTTAAATTGACCTCCACAACTGTAAACAACTGTAAACGATTTTTACTGATATAATTCGTGTGCTGACATTTACAGAATCAGATTTTTGATGATATGTCGTCGTGTGCTGACAATTCAACTGAGGCTGATATAATCCGGTTGCAGGTCAGTATACCTGTAGTGTATTTTGTTTTAAATCATATTACATCAATTTTGCATTAAAATAAATTCATGATATGTTGTGTTCATTTCAACCAGATTGATGAATTTGATCCTTATCTTGATAATTTGGAGTTTGAATTTGAAGACTTCGAAGCAGAAGCAGAAATTGGAGATGGAACTGAAGAAGTGCTTGGAGATGAAATTGTAGACGAAGTCGAAGAAGAAGAAGAACCAAATTTGATTGGGATAAGGCCGTATCTCGGTTTGGAATTTGAATCAATCGACAAGGCATACAATTTCTACAATAGATATGCAAGTCAAGTCGGGTTTAGCATACGTAAAGCATCTTACGGCAAGAATAAGAATGGATTTTCATCGTACAGGTTTGTTTGTTCCAAAAGTGGTGCGCCCCAGTCACAAAAAAAAAAAAATTTACAACTCGAAGTGTCAATACTCAAAGAACACCCGAGAGAGATAGGGGGCATTCGAGGGTAGGGTGTAATGCTTCGTGTAGAATCAGACTTTATAATGATGGGCTTTGGAGGGTTAGTGTATTTGTAGAGGATCACAATCACGAATTAATCACAAGTCCCTCGAAGAAGCGAAATTTGAGATCTCAAAAGAAGATGACATTGGGGGACAAAAGAACTATAAACAGAATGGCTGCACAGAATGTAGGGTCTTCGCAAATATATGAGTACATTGTTGACGGGAAAGGGGGTAGACGATTTGTTCAGTTCAACAAGAAAGATGTTAGTAATGTAGTAACAACAGCTAAAAGAAAGTATCTTGGGGTTGATGTTGATACAACGTTGATGCATTTTCAACATAAGCAAGAGGAAGATCCTGAATTCTTTTATGCCGTAGAACCAGATGATAATGGGTCTATAAAGAGCATCTTTTGGGTTGATGGGAGAGCAAGGCGAGCATATCAGGAGTTCGGTGATGTTGTTACTTTTGATACAACTTACCAAACCAATAAGTATAGCATGCCATTGGCACCGTTCATTGGCGCGAACCATCACAGATTCTCCATCTTCTTTGGTATGGCCCTTATTAGACACGAAGATGCTGAATCTTTCGTGTGGTTGTTCAAAACATGGTTGGTGGCAATGTATGGCAAACACCCGAAAACAATAATTACCGACCAAGACCGCGCAATGAAAAAGGCCATTGAGCTGGTGTTCCCCAAAACTCTTCACAGATGTTGCCAATGGCACGTCATGAGAAAAGCAAGAGAAAAACTTGGACCTCTCCTGAATGATACAGAAGGATTTAAAGAAGAGTTGCACATGGTCATTAATCGTAGTCTCACGATTTCTGATTTTGAGAAAGGTTGGATGGCCATGATTGATCGGTTCAAGCTCCACAATAATGATCACCTTAAAACCATGTTCAAGAGTCAAGCGGAGTGGGTGCCGACATATTTTAGAGGTGCATTTTTTGCCGACATGTCTACTACTCAAAGAAGTGAGAGCATGAATGCTCTCTTGAAATTGTGGACCAACAATCACAAATCACAAATATATTTATCAATTTGTAATGCTGATTGAGAAAATGGTAGATGGCATATGGCAAAAGGAAAGTGATGAGGACTTCGCAAATGTTAACGAGATACCAAAACTTTGGTCACACTATCAGATGGAGTTAGAGGCACGCCAAGTGTATACCCGAAGTGTATTCTCTGTCGTTAAGGGACTTATAAAAGACAGCTTACTCGGTTTTGTTAACGAGGTCAAGAGAGATGCCCAATATGAAGTAGAAATAGACTCTCATCCTACAATTCGCAATTGGATGCCGGAGTCATACTTAGTAGAAATCGACAAAGAAGAGGGTAAGGTTTCTTGTAGTTGCAAAGGATTTGAGTTTGAGGGGCTTCTTTGCGCTCATGTTATTAAAGTGATGCATCATGTTAAAATGAAACACCTACCGGATCGGTACATTCTAAAACGATGGACTAAAGGGGCAAATTCCAGTGTCAAAAGACCAATTACAGAGAGAAGCATGGAAGAGGGAGACACAATGGAGTTGCAAACATTGAGGTTTGCTACCATCAAATCAGATCTTATGAAATTTGCCAAGCTAGGAACCATGAATGCCAAAACTTTCAGTTGTTTGAGGCACATTATTAAAAGTGGTACATAAAAGCTTTTAATGATTATGGAAAGTGACACCACAGTGGCTGTGGCTGAGAACTCTTTAGCTGTGAGGGATTTGGCTGAAATCGAACCCAACAGATCAGAGAGCATGTCAAAGAGGAGAACTTATCTTGATCCACCAGACGCACAATGTAAAGGGAAGAGAAAGAAGATAACTCGCTTCAAAAAGGCAATCGAAAAGAAACCGAGAAAGATGAGAACTTGTAGCGTATGCCATTCTAAAAAGGGACACAATGCAAGAACCTGTCCAACGGTATCAATCCTACTGTATTTTTCTATTATTTGCTACAATTTTACAATTATTTTGCAATGAACAAACTGGTATATTTTTGGCAGCTGAAAGGATCTGAAAAAATGACAGAAAGTGAAGACAGTGAAACCAATGGGGACAGTGCCTACATTGAAGAAAGCGATAAGTGAAATTGACGGTGGATATGAGACAGTGAACAAAACTGCCAATTGAAGACAGTGAAGAGATTGAAGAAAACTGCTATATTGATGAGTGTGTTTTTTATTTTGTCTAATTAGCTTGGTCGAGCCTGGTATACTAAAGAGTTTGCTGTGTTTTTATTTTTTTTATTGATGACTGTGTTTATTTTGTCTAATTAGCTTGGTCGAGTCTGCTAAGTTGTCTAACTGCTATATCATGTTTTTTATTTTGTTGTTTTAGTAAGGTTACATAATGAATGTTTTATGATAATGTCATTTTTATTTATTACTCCTCTTTCATGTTGATGGAGTTTTTTATTTTGGAGTCCCGACGGTGAAAATGTTGCATCTGGTGGCAAGGATAGAGTTTTGAAGTTATGGATGAATTGATCTATGGCCAAATTTTGAAGTTATGGATGAATTGGTTTGGAAGTAAATTCATGCTAATAAAATGTGTTGACAAAGAAGAAGAAATGAAATGTGTTGGATTCATGCTAATAAAATTTTGTTGTTTCATCTTGCCACCGAATTTGTTAACAAATAACAAAATTTTGATTATCGAAGAATTTGTTGTAGCAAGTTTCGTTAGACCATAAGATAAAATGAAAATTATTAACTAAATGAAATACCAAAGCATCACATGATAAAGTTGAAAATTTTAAATTAGCATCGAAAGTACATGCTACAAATTAGCCAAGGTTACATGCTACAAATTACATTCAAATTACACCATCACACTACCCAAACAATTTCAATAAAACTAACAACAGCAGCAGCACGACAACTACAATTAGCAATTTTCTAATCTTCTGAAACATCATATCCATTTTTTCTTCTTGTCGTTTCAGCTGATATTTTAGTTGGATAGGATGGAAATGCACATCATCACACCAACCCAAAAAAATATTACACTTTGGATTGGGACAACTATAAAAATCTCTCTCGAAATTGCGTTGTGTACGGGACAACTTAACAGTTGTGTAGCAACGACAATTAGTGCAACGAAGGTTATGCACCTCTGGAATCCATGCATGATAGGTACCACTTTGGCTACTCATGACTTGTAGTAAAACTGGCAACAATTAACAATTGATGGTCAAATAACAGTAAAACAGTAACAACATAACAGTAACACTGAAATAAAACATAACAGTAACACTGAAATAAAACTGAACTAATTATCAAGACAACTTTACCAGCAAAACAGTAACAACATAACAGTAACACCATAACGAGCTGAACAAGCATAACAGCATAACAGGTCTGAACAGGTCTGAACAACTGTACCAGCATAACACCATAACAGCAGACAACTTTACCAGCATAACACCATAACAGGTCTGAACAAGCATAACACCATAACAGGTCTGAACAAACATAACACCATAACAGCAGAAAACTATGCAAAGAACAATTACTAACTGTTATCATTGACACTCTCGAACAAGCACAATCAAGGTTACTGTTTCTTCCTAACCCTAAAAACAAAAAATGTGGAGCTTCCCACGAAATTTCTTTCTTTGAATTAGAAGCTTACCAATGTGCCAGTGGGGATCGCGAGCTTCAATGGGAATTCCGACCTTCAGTGAGCTTCAATTTTAGATCTAGGGTTTCGAATGTCTGGAGAGAATGAACCGAAGCGAGAAGTCGGGAGAGAATGAAGAGAAGAGAGAAGTCGGGATTCAAATCAATTTGAAATAATACGCGAGCCGACTGCACTGGATTCGTCCAGTTCCGAAATTTTCACCAGATCAGCGATCTGATCAGGAGCTCAATCCGACGGTTGATATAGCGTGGTGCCAAAATTAACTTGACATTAGAATGCATTTTAGCATATCTCTATATATATATATATATATCAAATTCATCCAATAAAAATCATGTGACAGAGAGAGCAGCAAGTTGGGAAAGAAAAAAATTTAGTTCCATTGAATAATTATTTTCCCATTAAAATGTGAATAGATGGGAATTAAATTGGAAAATTGCATCAAAACCCATATGATAAAAAATGTCATCCGAACATACATAGAAAATTTTGAGCTATGGGTGATGGAAATCTCATCCAATTCCAATGGTGGGATGGTTACGAACACACCCTTAAGAGAAGGGGAGAGAAAAGTGGAAAAAGTGAAATTGTAACAGAAGAGAGAAAAAAGGAAAAGTGAAAATTAAGATTTTACTGAATTCGTACCTTTTTTTCGTAAAGAGGAGCAGAATGAAAAACTTTTACCTCGTAGTCTCTGAAATTAACTAATTTCACATTAATTCTCTTTGAATTAAGACGTGAGAGGAGATGAAGTCAATTTCATCTCTTTTTTCCGTTTCTTTTGTTACTTTTACATTCTCTTTCTTTTTCTCTCTGAATTGAGACAGTGAGCGGAACATTCGTGTGAGATCTTGCGTTCGAAACTCGAATTAGAGAATTTTAGATCATTTAAATTTGAATAGCTTGATTCTCATTTTTATTTGAAAAAGAAATCAAGAACAAAACAATCCATTTTGATAGCGAGTTTTTGAAGCTTTTTTAGATTCGGTATAATTTGACTCTGAATTTTATTTTGGATTGACTCTTGATATATTGGATTGATTCAATTTTTTTCCTCTAAACAATTGTGCTTGTTTCAATGTTCCTTTCCTTTTTTAACATCTAAGTTTTATCATTAAAATTGCCAAAATTACATTGTAATAACTTGTATATTTAAGTGATTTTTTGTTTCAACAGTTTATACTTCTAAATGACATAATATTATTCAAGTTATGCGCCCTCTATTTTTCAGGAACTTATCAATGTTTTTGAGAGCATCCCATGACGCGCGTAGGTTTTCATATTCTGCTGCGATTATCTTATTATACCAATGTTTTTGAGAGGATTTAGATCAAAATTTGAATAAAATTTGGAGTGAATACTTTACTTATTTTCGAAAAAAAATGATTGATAAAAATTTGTTTCTCTTTTCGTTCTGAAATATATTCAGATTGATGCGTATTACAATGAAGGAAACTGCCACGATATATTCGATTAATTACTTTTGCTTTAGGAACAGAACATGAATACAATACATAGCGTATTATCATTTGGTTTCAAAACTGTATACAACTACATTTGACGGAGTGAATATCCCCTGAAATACTTCTAATGATGGAGTAGTAATTGTTCACACAACTTTGAAATTTGTACGTACGAATCTCAAAATTGTGTGAATCATTCGATTATTACTTCACTACTAGAAGTATTTCAAGAATCTCAAAGTTGTAAAGTTGTGTAAATCATTCGATTATTACTCCATTACTAGAAGTATTTCAAAAATGTGAATTCATTTTGACGTTCATACGCTATTCTAAATTGGTTGAGATTCCCAAAAGTGGCAACTTCAAACTTTCTTTTCTTTCTCGACTTGCTATTTCAAGCCTCAATTGTTGAGATGCTATTTCCTTGCAACACGAGAAAAGCTTCGATGTTATTGGGTCTTAACAGGCTTTTACTTCCAGTTTCTATCCACATCTATAATGGGCTTTACATTTCGCAGATCCTGGATTATCATTATTGGGCTTGAACAATCTGCCTCAACAGATGCCTAATTTGATTAAAAGAATTCAAACCAAAAAACAAAGAGCACAAAAATCTCCATTTTTTTGTCACAATCTTCTAATCTGTCCAAATCCAACGACTTGTGATCAAATCAAAAGTTCTCTGCGGAAGATTTGGTTCCCACTGACACCACCTCGCACGATATTCTCTACGTCAAGAAAAAAATGAGTCATGTACTCTTCTGTCAACGTTAATTTGAACTGTTCAAGTCTAGATAAAAGGGGTGCAGCCAGAAAAGAGTTGCAGAGAATACTCTTCCGACACCACCTAGTAGTAAACATTCGAGTCTCTCAAATCTCCAATGGAGATGCCTCCATGATCAGACGGTGATACGACATGCGATCAAAGTCCGACTCCGATCGCAAGCCCTCGACATCGTGCTCTTCTGTCCTGGTCGGTTTTAATGTTTGGTGGTGTTGTGGTCTCAGAGGCATTTTGTCAAACATGTTATGTGCGTAAACAGAATTTGGCATTTTGCTGTTGTATTAATGGGAAATTGGGGAACATAACATTACCCTCTCTCTTTTGATCTTTTCTCTTCACACACGGTTGGTTGGTGCGCATACATTTACAAACTACTAATGCTGTGCCTTTGACATAATAGGAAAGGGTGGTACTAAGAATTGCAACTGTTGTCTCTCACTCTATGTATGTATTCTGGTGTCAGAATCTAAGTGGACACCGCTACAAATACAATATTTTTTAAACTAATTACCAAAATTTGAAAATTCAATACTTTCAGGGTTGTGGAAGATACACCAAGATCAGTGGCAATCAGATATCATAGAACATACACTCTCACACTCTTCACAGTGTTTAGAAAAGCTTGCTATTTTGGCAATTGAGAGCAGAGGTAAACACTTGATTTAATTCTGAAATGGGACATGTTGACATTGATGAAAAGGTTTCTACTTTTCGTTGTATTTCAATAGAAAAAAAGGAAAAACACTATGATAGAGGAATTGAATCATAATGTAATTTCTGAAATTCAGAGATGTCATAAAATAACAAAGTTGTAACAGAATTGCTTTGTTTAAACTGATTTGGTAAACCCTTCTAGACACATGAAAGTCCAAAACACATATTGAACTTCTTTGTGTAGACTCCTATGATACTAAGAATGATCTGACCATTACCGTATTGTAACATTATTCTTGCCAAGCCTAATTATGATCATAATTTAATTATCTGTAATGCAGTTTTTCCACACCCTAATCAGCCGACAGACCTCGATATGCACATGCAACTGAAGGAAAAATAATAATTGGAATTTGGAAGAAAAAGAAACACATGGATATGCGGCATTTTGCTCTGTATAAGATAGTAGGACTTTTTTCCCACTGATATTTGTAGGTTTGGATTGATGTCGCGCAGTCTAGATCATCTGTATAAGGCTGTTGAGCGGCATGCAAAGGAGACAGAGTGGATAAGGTTAAAGATGTCTACTCTTATTTACTTTTTTTATTTGAAGACCTAGAGAAATATTGACTTATGCAATTTCCATTACTAGTAAATCAGTGGATTACTATATGTTGCAAAATCATTTTAAGAAAGTAATAGAGATAAAATTTTCAAACCAAAAAATCTCAGCTGAAAGTTAAAATTCTCTATTTTGAACTTGCATTGATTTCAACTTGTATGCCGGAGTTTACCTCTTTGATTTATTTATTCTAGAACCTCCAACTCCAAGTATAATCCGAGAAGGCCCAGAAAAGACAAAGAGAAAATGCCAAAACTAATTGAAATCTATGCACGAGGAGTATACTAACTGGTCGGTTTAACATAAATAATGGGACATTTTTAAAACCTTCTTTTTGTTATGTTCATTCAACATATTCAGTGTATTATAGGTGTTTTGTTGCCTTTGAAGTTGTTTCTATTTCTATTCAGCTTGAAGCTTCTAACTCAAGTTTTTTCTTTTTGTATTATACTCTGAAGCAAGATATAGTTGATATAGCCAAGCATGATATGGGGACAGTACAAAAGCTTGCACTTATATTCTGTGTTGGAAGGATGTATGATCGCCTGCTGCCTTCCTCGAGGAGACTTTAATTTGGGTTTGTCTTGAATAAATGAAAGCTCAAAACATTTTCTAATCTTTATTAATAGCTGAGGCACATTCTCTGATTTGTAGAGTTCTCTTCTGATTTTGTACGGGTACATTTTGTTTTTAAAAAAGTGGCATAGCCACCAATATCATTAAAAAATGAAAGCAGATTACAATGTAATGAAGTTGTCGATTTATTTTACAGTACTGTACTTTGCTTCTTTTTTTTAATCTCGGTCTTCATCTTTTGCATGAGAGGTACCTCAGATTTGTTTTGTTTGCAATATTTGACCAAATTGTTTAGGTTTGGACATATTTGTAGTAGATAAACCAAGCAGCAGTTGAGTAACATTATATCTCAAAACAGTCTCCAAAAGATTATCATAGATTTCAATTTCATTATAAACTATGTTCCACAAATGATCTCTGATAATATTATACTAAAATAAAATGGAATAAACCAGCTATGCCCAAGTACATGATATCTTATTCATTTATGCTTGAACCAATCAAAATTTGATTATTCACTAATCTCTCTCTTTTTTAGTTGAACTGGTAAACCACCCTTCATTCTGAGAACAAGAGAGAGTACATGCTCAGGTATACCATCTTTCCCCAGAGGCTTTATCTGGAACCTCTCGAGCACGCATGCCACAACGAACTTTATCTGTATGTAGGATATTTCCTTTCCCAGGCACAGCCTTGCTCCACCATTGAAAATTGGATACCTACAATGACATATTTTAATAATTTAATCCATGTTGAATTCTGACTAACGATGTTATTTTCTCTTGATCAGGTCGGTTCACTGTTCAGTTTGATATGCATAACTATTGTTGCTGAACATACAGCTTAGTTAATCTATGAAATATTCTTTATAGTTTTTCTCTATTTGGATTCTAAGGGTCTAACTAATTATATTGGAGTATCCATTCAAGACTAAAAATGGGCTGGCAAGTATACATTACCTGAATGGACTCTCTGGTTTGAAAACCCCATTTTCATCGAGCCACCTTTCTGGCTTGAAATCCATGCAGTCCTTTCCCCAAATTTCCTCTGACCTACCCATGGTGTATGGACTGAAAGTTGCGAGCCAACCTTTGCCAACAAAAGTTCCATCTGGCATGACATCATCCTCATTGCATGATATTGTGATCAAAGGTACCGGCGGGTACAGCCTCATTAATTCTGAGATGGCTGCATGTAGGTAGTTCATGTCTTTGAGGTCGTCAAAACTAAAGGTCTCCGTTGTGATTTTGTTCGAGGTGCGTACAAATTTTATCTCGTCTATAATTTTCTTCTGGATATCTGGCCTTGTTGATACCTTTAATATGCACAAATGAGAAAAGACATTTTATTAATATCAATAACCTATTTATGTCCTCATATGTTATAATGCAATTTGCAAGTTGTGCCACTAGAAAAGTTGTACATCTAAAGTAACAATCAAAATTGTGAACTGTACCAGCCAAAAGAACCATGTAAGTGCGGTAGAACTACTCTCACGGCCAGCGAGGATAAAGCTGGTTACGGCATGCAGAAGAACAACCTCATTATGATCCTTGTTGGATGCAAAACTGGAAAGAAGATCTTCTCTTCCATCCAATTCCATTCTCTTCGACATACGTGGACGGATAATGTTCATGAAGTACTCCTGGACAATGGAATTTGCTTTTTTCAGACGTTTCTCTTTGCCAATATTTAGGAACTTTTTGATCCTCCACACATAATCCGAAAGTTCTAAGTAACGGTCTGCCGAGATGTCCTGTATGAATATGGAGTCAGTCAGTCCAAGAGGAATAAGAATAGCCAAGGGTTTCATATGGTATCAGTATATAAATGGTACAACATTCAAGATAACACTGGATACATAATTGGTGGTTTTGCACAGGTATTAGTATGTGAACCCAAGTCCTAAGTTAATTTGCTTCTATGCAATTAGTAGCATCACTCTCTTGGTGCTTGGCATTTCTAGAAATTGTTCCTCAATTTGACTTTTAGTATAGTATATACCTGTGCAACTGAAAAAGCAGCCATAAACTCCTTTGATGTGCTGGTCCCACCATCCTCAGCAAGATACGCCGGGTCTTCCCCGAAGACCACCCTACAAATAGTGTCAAATGCAAATCTCTCAAACACATCTTGCAACTCAATCGTAACCCCTTTCTCTGCGCCTTGGTTCAAAATTGGCAAAAGACGGTTAAATATTTCAAAATGAACCGTCTCAACCATAAAGTCGTGAAATGATTTTTTATTGAACTCGTAGTTAGCAGTCTTTCTCTGCCACTTCCAGTCCTCACCATCCGCATTCAAGATGCCATGACCGAGAAAATCTTCCATTTTTGTGATAGTTACCTCACCTTTTGGGTATTTAGTTGTATTTAGCTTGAGCATGTGTTCCACATTTGCCGGGTTGGCAGTGAAAATGCCATAGGTTGAACCTGTGCGTAATCCCATGGTATGAGTTGGGCTTTGTAGCAAGCACTCATTAATCCAGTCGAGAAACCGATGCTCATTTCGGATCAAGTGTGGAAGGTGACCGATAACTGGGTAGGATCTGAGGCCATAGGTGGCGGGTTTCTTGGTGAACAGCTCATTTTTGACGATGATGTAAAGGAGAAAGAAGAAAAGAGCATTGAAGAGGGATTGGAGTGTGATTGGGAGGTCCATGTCTTCTCTTTTTTTTTGAAGAAAAGACGAGGGTGAGCCCTCAAATTTTGTAAAAGATCACGGAACCGAGACAACCTCTTTCTAGTTTGAACTATTGTTTACCTGGTTGAGGAATGATGCAAATACCTTGTTGGATATATATACATGCAGAATTAGCATCATTTTGCACGTCCTCAAATTTATTTGACTTTCTGCAAATTGTGGATTGGTTACTCTGTGGGATCTTAATTTGTTTGATGGATATCATCATAGACTCAATATTTACCAGTATGTTAATTGGTGCTGAGTCAAAAAACCTTTAAATTGTTTACAAAACAAATAGATTTAGGTAGATTCCTGAGTCCTGACCAAGAGAGCATTTAGCATGTGAGGAGGCTTTGTATATAATTTATCTTCTTTTCTTTATGATTTCCTTTACCATCCGGTTCACCCGCTCACGTGGCGCAGGAGTCCACAAATTTGACAGAAACAAAACGAGCCTGGATATATTTTTTAATTGGAAAATGATTAAAATCCACGTAATTTTTGTCCATCCGGTGTTTACCTTTTTTAACAGTTTTATTTAACATATAATCGTAAAATGATACAAGTCTAAATATTGTACAAAGATGTAATGATAATATCATGTGAGCAAATGTGGATAAAGAATTATAATTATAATGATTACACAAAATAGCTTAGTTGTTAAATAAAACATTGGATGAATAATGGATGAATTTAGTTGGATGCCATTTATTTTAGAAGACAATCATAATGGATCGGTCGTTAGAATTTTCAAATTGGATATAACGAATGTAGAACACGAGCGATTTGGTGCTCCATGAAGTACCCTAGCCTTTCTCTATCTCTCTCTATATATATATGAGGAGGGATCCGTAGCCGTCAAACTTCCAACCGATCCATGATAGCAAATGTAAATTACCGATCCGAATCGTTGAAAACATTCTCCATATTAATATAGACTTGAAAATCAAATTTTACATTTATTTTGAATTTTTTTACTATTTTATCAGATGAATTGAAAATTTATTTATCTAACGATTTATAATATCAATTTTTCAACCCTTCCGATAAAATAATAAAAAAAATTCCAAAAAATATAAAATTTGATCTCAAAGTCTACATTAGTATGGAGAATATTTTCAACGGTCCGGATCGACGATTTGCACTTGATCTGACAGAGCGGTTGCGAGCGACTATAAAATTGATGGCGGCTACGAATCCCTCTTATATATATATAGAGTTGTGCTAAAATACTTTATAAAGCACCAACATGCATATACTTTAGGCTCATATCTCGAGATATAAAGTGCAAAGAACCGATCAAGACCGTTGAAAATGTTTTCTATATTAACAAAAATTTGGAGGCCAAATTTTACATTTTTTGAATTTTTTTTACTATTTTATCGGATAGGTGGAAAATTCATTAATCTAACGATTTATAGACCTTCAATTTAACCAACTTTGCACCCATCTGATAAAATAGTAAAAAAAATTTAAAAAATGTAAAATTTAGTCTCCAAATTTTTGTTAGTATGGAGAACATTTTCAACGATCTTGATCGGTTGTTTGCACTTTATATCTCGAGATAGGAGCATAAAGTATATGTATGTTGGTGCTTTATAAAGTATTTTAGCACAACTCTATATATATATATATATATATATATATAGAGTTAGGCTAAAATACTTTATAAAGCACCAATAGTCATATACTTTAGGCTCCTATCTCGAGATACAAATTGTAAATGTCCGATCAAGACCGTTGAAAATTTTCTTCATACTAACATCAATTTGGAGATGCAATTTTACATTTTTTGCAAATTTTTTACTATTTTATCGGATGTGTGCAAAGTTGGTTAAATTGGAGACCTGTAAATCGTTAGATTAATGAATTTTTCACATATCCGATAAAATAGTAAAAAGTTTCAAAAAAATATAAAATTTGGTCTCCAAATAGATGTTTGAAAGGAGAACATTTTCAACAGTCTTGATCGGTCGCTTACACTTTGTAAGTCGAGATACGAGTTTAAAGTATATGAATATTAGTGCTTTATAAAGTATTTTAGCACAACTCTATATATATATATATATATATAATAGAAGTTCTTCTGATATGGTCAAACCCAACGAGGGGAGGAGTGGTGGAGCGGAGAATTCATAACTCGTAAGATATATTTAAAATAAAAGAAACATTTGTGTGGATGCATTTTATCATGTGGATGGAGCCCCCAAAATAATTATTTTCATTTGAGATTTTCATCCGCCCATTGTTTTCGTTTTATTCTCTCTGTCTCTCTCTCTATCTCTATCGTGCTCTACGCAGCACCGTGTTTAAAATAATACAATGCTGTTAAACGCGTGTTTCACGCATTGTTCAGTTGAATCGCGTGTTACACGAGAAAATGGAAAATTTTCGCAAAGGATCAAAGATAATTTTTTTTTCAATAGATAGAGTAAAAAAAAACCTAAAAATTGTACAGAGAGTCAATGTCGCAAGTATTACTTGCGCTCCTAGAAAGATTTCTACTTTTTTTCCTGAATTCGAGTCATTTTGGCAAGTCATCTGCCAGTTGTGGGTCCCACCTCTTAGGAGCACAAGTAATAATTGTGTCCATGAGAGTATTTGGGAAACAAATATACTGCAATTATTTGAAATTCAATATCATATTGTTAATAATAGTAATATTATACCGAAGTAATATTAATAATAGCATTTAATATTAATAATATTGATTAATAAACAAAAATTATAATGTTACTAATAGAAGTTAAAAATAGCAAAAAATTATATTGAACCAATAATAGTAATTTTTAGTATTTTCAAGCTCCAATATTATAATGTTACAAGAGGAGGGATATAATGCCTCCATTTTTGTGTCTCTCCATGGTGCCTCCAAATTTACACCATTCATTAAATTCAATGAATGATCTAGATTTAATTGCATAGAAAGATGTGCATGATGAATGGTGCGGATTTTGGAGGCACAATGAAGGCACACAAAAGTTGAGGCATTATATCTCTCCTTATGTTACAAATATAATAATATGAAATTAGTAGAAAATTAAGTAATCATTTAAAAAATTTATAGTAATATATTGTTTAATATTATAATATTATAATGTTACTAAATAGAATATGTCAAGTTTAGCATTTAAAATTTGAATAGTAATCATTTAGTAACAAGTTTAGCATATATATAACTAGTATATTTGTCTCAAACTTTACGAGAAATACAAAATGGTCTAGTGACAGAGGGTTTGGTTAGAGGTGTTGGACTTGAGGAAAGGCATGGTTTAAGCTCCCCTGTTGGACATTTTTTTGCATTATTAGGGACGCAACTATTACTTGCTCTCCTGATGTTACAGTATCATCTGAAATTTCCAGAGAAGTTGGACATTGCAGATCTTAGTAGGGGTGCAAATAATAGCTGCGCCCCTGAAATTTTGGTACATTTACATATATTTTTTGCACGTATGATATCATCACAATTATAAAAAAAATTAGTATCGAACGGGTTAAAAAATTAATTATAATTGTCAGTAAATGGATGGACTGTTATACAGTATACCATCTCAGAAATATTTTTTTTATATAATTGACACCATTTATTATTGCACCTTGAGTAGCTTGCAAATTTAAATAAATTGACACCAGTATATATAATGGACGCCGATATAGTGCCTCCAGTACTGTCCCTCAATTTCTCCTGCTGAAACTGACGCGTGGTTTTCATGCGAGCATCTTAATTAATTTGATGGTTGTGCCATTTACTAGTTGGCCGGACAATGTGATAGCCTGGAAATTAATTACTAGAAACATTGGTAACTCCTATATATCTACCTTACTATTTGAGTTACATTTTTTTTTTTTTTTGAGAAGGACATAATTTAAGTCTGTTCAATGTTTTGTCTCTTGTATGTTTATGTCTGATACATGTAAAGTTCAAATTAATTGCTAGATTTATCAACTTCTCTATAGAATTACGCTGCCTGTGGAGAGTTTCAATTTTAAGTTTGTTTGGTAAAACATCTGTATAAGGCAGAACTACACATCAAGAAAAATATATATATAAAAAGATCGATGAAAAATTTGAACTTAAAGAACAAAAAATGAACGCAAAATTTCTTGCTCGAAGTCATGAACTGGTAAAGTAAGAACTCTTCTCAGTCTCAGTTGATTCTGGCAACACCCACTTATTAACTCTTCCTTGAGCAATGGCCACCTGCACATTTCATAATACAAATTTTGAGTAGTTTCTCTTAAAGTTTGTTGGAATAAGTTATGTAACCAGTATTATTTGACTTTGGCATTTTTTGACACTGTCGCCAATCGATCAGTATTTGGAAAACAATATTTGCTATATCTATTTTAATTTACCTCTTTATTCCAGTCGATCCTCCAGGTAATGAATAAAAGAACCAAAGTTTGGATTAGAGTACCAAAAATCATGCCCATCCAAATACCCTATTAAAAGAGGTAAAAAGAAGTTTAAAAAGTATAACAGTGTGTATTTTTCTTGAACCAAAGAAGGCAAACCAATTAATTATAAATGGATGGTATACTGTATTGTTTACCTTAACTTGATAGCCAAAAGGATAGCCAAGGATAACACCAAGTGGAATTCCAACTATATAATAGCATGCAATATTTACATATGCTACTAAGGATTGCCAGCCAGCTCCGACGGCAGCTCCTGATTTTCATTGTACCAGAATACAGTAATTGAGATGTCATTAACTTAGCAAAAATCAGTTCATAAGATATATTTGTTTTCAACAATTAGCAATAATAACCTGAAAGAACTGGTTGGATGCTATTCAACAGTATTGTGATAGCAAGGAGTGGTGTCAGGTCAATGACAGCTTCAGCAACAGCATCACTTGTTGTAAATAGATAAGCAAGTTTTCTATCGAAGACTATGAACAAAAAGCAGATAACAAATCCAATAAAGGTTGATGTCGCCGTAGCAATCACAACAGAGAATTTTGCTTCTTTTGCATTGCCTGCTCCAAGCTCATTAGCAACTCGCACACTTCAAAACCATATGAAATATTGTTAAGCATTAATTTTTTATGACTTGTGGAATGTTTCTTCTAATACTATATAAAAAAAAATCAGATAGAAGTATATAGAAATTACCTGGCAGAGGCTAAAAAACCAAGGGATATCATCATTTCCCAAAAAGAAATGTTGAGACTGCTCAAAAGAGAAAATGATTCAGAAGCATTATAAATCTTGAGAAACACATTAAAGACGGTGTAGAAGTGCTTGTTTTGAATAATACTAACCATATAGACAAAGCATCAAGAGCGACCTCGGCATTTGTCATGTATCCAGTCAGCAGCACCAGAATTGAGTTGTACCACAGCTCCAAGCTGCAACAAAATAGCAGAACAAACTTCCATGTAATAAAATCCAGGACTTAGGATGCAAGTACTGCACAATTCAAGTCTAATCATATATACTAAAATGTACTGTTCCTTTTTGCAATGAGAAGCAACAATGAAAAGAAACTTATTACTATTTTTATGGAGATTACCATATCATAGAGCCAGAAGACAAAGATAGCTTGACAACAAGCCAGAGATCAGTAAATGCGCTGCACGTAAAACCCTTCCATGTATGAGGACACCCGCCGCACAACACATAAGCAAATTGACCAATCACAGGAATCCACATGACAATAATCACCGAAGTCATCGCACCTGATATCCCCATTTGCAACTTGATGACCAAAAGCCACGACAGGATTATATGCAGAGGGACTGATAAAAAGGCAAAACACGAGACGATGATGTTCTTGCTTTGTGTCTGGAAGTACATCTGGAATGTGAAATTAAACACATTGGATAAAACAGCTGGGATGAACCATAAGGAGATGAGGCCAGCAACGCGAGAGATTTCTGGGTCTTGACCGAGTAGACGCAGCAGGGGTGATGTGAAGAGAAAAAGCGGGAGGATGACGATGAATGTCCCAAGGAGGATGATCCATGATTTTTGAAGGTACATGCCGAGCATGTGGTATTGTTTTGCGCCGTAGGCTTGGCCACAAAGCGTCTCAAGTGCACTTGCCATGCCAAGCTGCAAAACATTGGAAAATAGATTTAAGTGTATTTTATTAAATATTGTATTGAGTGAGACTGATGTTAGGGATTAGTGAATTGTGCTTGAATTTCTAATTGTCTTGTGTGAATTGTGCTTGAATTGCTTAATTAGATATTAGTGAATTGTTATTTGAGTTGGCCAATTGAGAAATTGATTGAATTGCTAATTAGAATTATTTGGTACATATTGATTAATTGATATTATGCTTCCGCAAATTAGAATTTGATTGAATTGTTGAATTGCATTATTGTGTGTTGAAATTGAATTTGGAAAAATTGCAATTAAGTCCCTGAAATTTTAATTAAGTCGAAAAATTGTTCATAACCTAGGCCGCCTAAGTTATCAGTATTAAATTAATTATAATTGATTCATCAACAATTATAATTAATTTACATCAATTTCATATGTATTTGTATCCAAAACTAAACAAAGTACGTATTATGTTATTTCTTAATTTATCAAATTTCATATCACTTAATATAATATTAATGACTTTATTTGATATAATAATCATATAATACATAGCCCACAAACTTTATCTATTGAATTTGACGTATCAATTCCAACATAACTAAGTAGTGACAATGCAATTTATTATTTGAACATGTAATTGGCATTATCTTCAGGTGTACCTTAATCAACCTAACTATCACGTATCGGACGACTAAATTCTAATTCAATTTATGGAAAACCAGTTAATGTTGCTTGTTCGTGCTTTATCTTCTTCATCAAAACTGCGTATCTAATTTTGATAATCTCAGACCAATTAAAGCTTGAATTCACAAACATTGATATATATGACATTGGTTTTAACTCATTTATACATTCATGCAATAACTTAGCTATTTAAATTTTAAACAGAAACATCATTCATGGCAAATTTTCACAAAAAAAAAAAAGAGAAGGGGCATACATACCATAATACTGACTGCAAAGCGGTCGACGACGCTGAATGAGAGCGCATACGCCGCCAACTCGGTAGCGCCGACGTGGCCCATAAACGCCTGTGTGATAACCATAATGCCAATGGTAGAGAAATTGGTGAAGATGGATGGTCCTGCCACCACCCACATTTTCTTCGTCTCGATCCATACCCGCTTGCTCAGGCACTCCTCATCAATCTCTTCGTGCTCCGATGATACTGTGACGAGCCTCTTGCTCAAATCCTCTAGTGCCATCTCCTCTGAGATCTCCCAAGCAATTTGTTTGAAAGGTTATCAGGGAGTGGGAGCTGAAGTAGATTAGGGAAAACAGAGGAAACAAATGGAGGAGATAATATTGTCTATTGCCTGAATATTTTTCCTTTAAATTATTAAGGAGTGATACAAATTCCCTTGTATGTTATCACCATCTCACCATGTCCCATGCTCTGTTAGTTCAATTTTAGACCGTACAATCAAAATCAAATATCGCTTCACTTCTAAGAGGCATGTTCCACGCGTATCACGTGTTTCCTAATCCTGCTCTGGGCTTGCACGTTGCAACTTGCAAGTTGCAACAGCTGTTTTCTTTGAAATGAGACTGCAATATTATTTTGTATTCGTATCATTATATTATTTATTTATATATTATCAGATCAGATCAGATCATGCTCCAACATTATTTTGTATACATATATATTATTCATATCATATTATGCTGCACTGCTTTCGTCTTAAGGTAGGAATATGCCATAAGTCTTTGGTCTTCAGCCTGATTTCTATAAAGTCTCTGTCAGATCTGGTTCTTATTCGACTCTTAGTAAGATTTTGAAAGGGTCGGACCTTATAAGAACCGGGTCTTAGAAGGGCCGGGCTTTATTCCAAAAATACAGGTCCCTATTTACTTGGCCCTTTCAAGCTCCGACCCCGTCCGGCCCTGATCCGGCCCTCTGCAACCTTTATTCACGTCAGTCCCTCATATCCCTATCAACCCTTTCACAATTAAAAAAAATTAAAAAAAGATACCAAAACCCTTATTATCCGGCCTTGATCCGGCCCTCTGCAACCCCGAGGGTCTGATAAGGGCTGAGCCTTAGAGGGGCCGGACCTATTTTCTTAGAACAAATTCCTAATTACCCGGCCCCTATTAAGTTATCTTTAGACCCGACTCTTATCCGGCCCTTTTATAGGCCCTTTAGACCCGGTCCTTGTAAAGCCCGACCCGACCCTTTAGACTTTCCCTATCTGAAGGTAATTAACCCGCAGAAGTTAACAGGATCCCTTTTCCACGTCCACCGTAAAAAAATCCTAAACACTTTTTTCTGAAGAGTGAATATGACAATTGTTTAATTTATCTCTTTCTCACCAATTTAATGATTTATCTGTCACGTGACCTTCAGTGCATATTTTTGAATTTCATTGTTTTTATTCATTGTCTTTAGACAACACACCCACAAATAAATTAAAAAATAAATTTGAAGAAAATTCTCCTGAAAATAAACACGCCGAAACTTGAACCTCAGACATCCTTCAATAAATATTGTGCCTTATCAATACGCTAGTATGGTTCGGCGTGTTGAATTTCAATCATTGTGATCTATTTCTTATATTACGTCTCAGTGGTCAGACCTCACTGCCAACAAACGAAAAAGATTAGATGCAATATATTTCAATCAACTTAATCAAGAAAAAAATGAGAACAATAAAAAAATTCATCTCTAACAAAGAGAAAACTATCTTTTTTTTAAATAAGCAGGTGAGAGCGTCTGCCACTTCTATTTTCATAAAAAAGTACAAAATTCAAACCACAATCAAATTCACCTAATCTATCAATCTTCCTCTCAATCCTTCATGTATCTAAAAAACATCAATTCAATACCTTGGTAAAACACAAAAGTCACACATCAAAACCTATTCCCTAATAGACACTGGTACTAGTACTCTTTTCTTATTTGACCCTCCAATTACAAGCACAAAAACAACTTCGATTCCCCTGTGTATTTGTTGCTGACAGTGCTCAATATATCATCCAAGCCTCAATATCATCATCTTGTACCTCTACCAAAATTTAGAATCAGTAACTAATCTTTTTATCAGTATTTGGTAGCAGTAGCAGATCTTTATCTATGATCCTCTCTACCCGCACTAAGCATAAGGATGGAAATGGGTCCAGCCTGCAGGCACAAAGTCGGACCCATGCCTGATCCGTTAATATCAAAATCAACCCCTACCCGCCTGGCCCAATCAAACGGGCCCCAAAATCCAGCACCTGCCTGCCCAACAGGCCTCAATCTTACACCTGCGCCTGCCTGCCTGCGCCTGCCTGCACATTAACAAACAAGTAAGAACCAGACCCAAAATAAAAGCAAACAATTGAGCAAGACTTAAACAGCGTGCCAGAAAACAATGTACCAGAAATAATGTACCAGAAAACAGTGCAGTTAATGCAATAGATTTGTACCAGATAACTAAATTTACAAAGATTACCAAAAAAAATTACCAGCAAAAATTTAATGCAACAGTATCAGGCCTTTAATGCAAAATGGGCAATAGTTAATGCAAAAGATAAAGAAACAAATAAAGCCATCAAAGTTTATTACGAGCAAAAATTAAATGCAACTTTACCAGCAACTATTTATTCCCAGAATCGTTTCGCAAGACCAGGTCTTCGAATAAAGCCGTCTTTTGTGTAGATCAAATCTGCTCCAGACTCCAATAGATCAGATTCGCTCCAGCAAAAATAGTGTATCAGAAGCTCTAAAAGTCTGAATGGAGGGCTTTTATCGGAGAGTAGAGAGATGGCGAGAGAAAGAATAGTAGTCACAGAGAGATGACGAGAGAAAGAGTAGTCTACGGTGAAAGAGGACTTTGATCGGAGAGTAGAGAGTAGTCAGAGAGATGGCGAGAGAAAGAGAAGTCACGGAGAGGCCGAGAGAGACAATAATTGTGTGCGACGCGAGTTGGAGAAATAACTAGAGTTTGTAATAACAGTCTTAACAGATCATACACTTTTATTGTATTGGGCCATATGTAGAATTTAATATAAAATTTCAGCCCGTCAGATTTCTTATGGGCTTAATATCAAGCCCAAGCCTTACCTGACCTGACCAGGCGCCTGGCCTGATCTGACCCGTCGTAGCTCTGGGCCAAACAGGCAATGTTTCGGGCCGGGCAGGATTGACCGAGCTGTTGGGCCTTCGGGCTTTTCTGCCATCCCTAACTAAGCACATGTATCAGATTTTTACCAGTATTTAATACATGTATCTGATCCATCATCTTCACTATGATCTTTCTGAATCTGAAGGCAATCGTCGTCACCATTGCTCAGCCAGCCGTTGCGCACAAACTCGAGCAGAGCCTGTCATCAGATTGCATGGGTTCTATCTCTGTCACGCTATCACATGGTTCACCTTCGTCTTGGCTCGGCTAGCCTTCGCACCCGCTCACAAGCAGATCACAGGATGCACACCCATCACTCCACTAGCTCACCCTTGTGGTTTCCCTTCCCAAGTCGCTTGAATCGTAGCGCCTCCATTGTCAAGCATAGTGTTGTGCCACCACCCGTTCGGGTCCCGCCCGACCCGGTCCGCCCGCGCTTTTTACCTGCCCGACCCGCCCGTTGACCAAACCCGTTGAAACCCGGACGAGTCGCGGGTGCGGGTCTAAGGGCGGGTTTGGGTGGCGCCCTTGGAAAATCGCCCGTTTAAACCCGCCCGTTCTAAACCCGTGTCAAAACCCGACACGTCTACCCGACCCGCCCGCCCGTTTGACCCGACAACGATAAAATTTCAAAAAATTGAATTTTATAGGAGGGAGACCCGTTACCCTCCCGTTTTATAGGAGGGAGACCCGTTAAATTCATTTGTACTTTTCCAAATATGATTTTTTTTTGTGAATTTTTAAAATTTTTTTGGAGTTATTTCAATTTTTGAATCAAAACATACCACATTTTCATATTTTAAAAAAAACCGTGCCCGCCCGTCCCACCCGTTTGACCCGACGAGTCTAAGGGCGGGTTTGGGTCACCCTTCCCAAACCCACCGGTCCCAACCCGCCCGTCGTAACCCGTCCAACCCGTCCACCTGTCACCCGTCCAAACCCGCCGCCCGTCCACCCGTTCCCCAAACCCGCCGCCCGTCCACCCGTTCCCCAAACCCGCCCGCCCGTCCCGTTAGCACAACACTAGTCAAGCACCACCCACTAACACTCTTGTTTTCAACGATTTTCTCGATTTGTGTACCAGAATAGATCCATCTGACATAGACATTTTTCATTGTGCTATGTTACTTGCAAGAACAATATGGAACTATGAAAGTGAATTATTTTTCAATGAGGCGCTGAAATTCATCAATGAACAATACAAGCTCAAATCGATGCATGCAATGTGAGTGAAAATTTTACAAGGCTACACATTTTACATAAAAAATGGAGCTTCATATCAAGTGACATATGCTTTGAGTAGACGACATTCTTTGTTGTCCACAATGAAAGTAATATTGTAGGGTTTGAAATGATCAAGGAGTTATATTCTGAAGATGAGTTCTTTGACAATATAAAAGCTGAATGTGCCAATAGGCCATACAAAAAAATTGTAGTGAATGACGAGTATCTCTTTTATGACAACCGTTTGTACATACCAAAATGTTCTTTACAACAACAACAAAGACTTTATTATCAAATAAATTGAGTAGACTAGATATGAAATCCAATATGAAATGGAAAAATCAATATAAATAATAATATAATAAATAGTAAAATAGTAGAAAAATAGAAGTGTAGAAATGATAATAATAATGCTAATAATAATACACTATTTACCAATTATAAGTTTAGACTAGTCCTCTATGTCGTTAATCATGGACTAAAGTTGTACAACTATAACACTACTTCAAAATTTTAGTTTGTCACAGTTCTGATACGTGGATCGCTGACTTTCATGCACTTTTATCCGACACGAACTCTTTATAGACTTTCATGCCTTTAAATCTTCTTTTACAGCATCATCGCATGTCAATTTCGAACGAAAACACAAGAAGAGGTATAAGAAGCAAGCCAACAAGCACTACAAAGCTGTAATTTTTAAAAAATGAGATCTTGTGTGGATGCATTTGAGCAAGAAGAGGTATAAGAAGCAAGCCAACAAACACTACAAATCTGTAATTTTTAAAGAAAGCGATCTAATTTTTTGGACACTACATGATAGTGTTGCAATTGCATCAACATTCCGATGTTGTTGCGCCTATTGCTATTGGCAATTTACATGTGCTACCGATAATTTACATTTGTTTTCTGATGCGAAAAACGTTGAACATCAAAAGGATGATGTAAATTATCGATAGCAACAAGCCCAACGACATTACCAATGATCAAAATTTACTTTATCATGCGAAAGACGGAAGCTGATGTAAACTATAAAAGACGCGCTCCGTCACTATCAATGTCTTTCCTATATAAAAAACAGTTCCGTCAGTATTTATGTCTTTTCTGTCGAGAAAATCTCAAAAAAAAAAAATTCTACAAAAAAAAATCTGAAAAAATAAAAAATGTTGAACAGTGAAAATGATATTCCTTAACACTATAGATTCTAGAGTGTCAAACCATGAAACAATGATATGCAGTAGATTATCGATAGCAACAAGCCCAACGACATTACCAATGATCAAATTTTGGGTAAACGAATTATGATCATGTCAAGTGTTATCATACTTGTATAAATTAATTGAAAAATATTACCGACCGATCCAACTAACCCATTGACATCTCCGATAGACAATTACTAACCATTATCATTATGCTTACAAAATACGGAATAGGGAAGTCACGATATGAATTTTAGAAAAGATAAATTTTGTATTTAAGGGGCACATTAATTATGTTTCTTATTATGTATTTATTGATATAACAAACTCGATTCTAATTAGAAAGTATCTAGAATGATATTAGTAAAAGGAAGGATCTATCTGATTATGCTTATTTTGACAATTTCAACAACTGAAATTTAAATTAATTCATAAAAAATCTAAAATAGAGAAAAATATATAAGTATATTCTTGAACTATCAATTGATTGTATTTTTAATTGATGTGATTTGAATATCATTTCATACTCCATCAAAACTCATCAAATTTGATATAATTTTTAGTTTGATGATACATTATGAAATATTAAATAGGCAGAATTTCATATAAAGGCCTCTAAAACTTCAATATTACATATTTAGCCACTAAAATCTCATAATTACATATTTAGCCATTTAAAACACAAAATATTTCATACAAAGGCTTCTAAAAGTTCAATATTACATATTTATCCACTCAAATTTCATAATTACATATTTATTCAAGTAAAACACAAAATGTTTTATTATTGTGCAACATAACTGCAAATTAATAAATTTAATGTAAATTAACAATTAAATGGTAATTACCACTCTAAAACACTAAATGAGGTAGGAAATTGAAAACATGTCGGGCCAGGTCGGATCGGGTCAAATTCACCCGAGTCAACGGGTTGGCCGGGCCACGAGTTTGTCGGATCAGGTTTGGGAAGAAGGGTATAATCGTTAGCTTCTGTATTTCACACCGCTTCTCCTCTCCTCTATTTAGGTATTTGACAAAATTCGTATGTGTTTGATCCGGCCCGAAAACTCCGAGATCGCGATCTGGCCCGGCCCTACCGGAGGCAAACTCGTGCAAACTCGTCCAAAAAACTCTAGAGTCGAAGACGGGTAGTGACCATCCTTTTTGGAAAAAACCTGTGTTAAAACTCGTGCATACCCTCTAAAACACTAATAGAGGTAGGGAATTGAAAACATGTCGGGCTGTGTCGGGCCTAACTCGCCCGAGTCGACGGGTTGGCCGGGCCGACGGGTTTGCAGGGCCGAGTTTGGACGGGTTGGCCGAGCCGACGGGTTTGCGGGTCAATTTTAACACAAGTTTTTTCCAAGAAGTATGGTCGCTATCAATCTTCGACCCTCGCTTTTTTTACGGGTCCGCACGGGTTTGCCTCGGGTCGGGCCGTCGGGTCGCGGCCTTAGGGTTCAGGCCGGGTCGATTTTGTATTTAGGAGATTTCAGTGGCTAAATATGTAATATTGAAGTTTTAGAGGCTTTTATATGAAATGTTTTGTGTTTTAAATGGATAAATATATAATTATGAGATTTCAGTAGCTAAATATGTAATATTGAAATTTTAGAGGCCTTTATATGAAATTCTGCCTTTCTTAATACTCAACAACAAATTATGACGCCACTTTTGACACATTCTAGTATCTGAAAAAATTAATCGGAGCAAGTTCTTGAACTGGATTTCTTCGATTGTTGAATTTGAAATCTTTTCTTGAACATTTAGTTGTACTTTATAAATGGTGGAGAAATTGTGCCAAAACAAGAATCTGCTTATAATTATATCTATCCTTCAAAGAATCTGCTTGAACATTCAGGCTTCTGCGCGCAATCAAATAATGGAATGTTCATATTTTTAATTTATTTAACGTGTGTATATAGTTCTGTGTAATGCAACATCCTTGCTCTTTGATACAAAACTTTGTCATCAAAATTTCATGTCGACATAGAAGATATTCTCAGAAGAAACTAATATTCCAGTGATTTGGAAAAGTAGCATCTTTCTTTTGTTTTGGGCCCAGTAATTAGGGCCCATTCTAAAAATCAGCCCAGTAATTAGGGCCCACTCTGAAAATCAGCCCAGTAAGACCCGGTTTTATTCTGACCCAAAAAGTTGATCCACTATAGACCGGTCCATTTGTAACCCTTGAGCCCATTTGAACCGGTTCGGCTGATTCATTCCATGTTTAGAAGAGAATGAAACAAGAAGCCGAAACCGACAGAAAAGCGAGCAATCAAATCGCATTGCAGTAATAAACTCTCGACTTATTTCATTTTCTCTTTGCTATGAACAGTATTTCTGGAATCCAAATTTTCCCATTTTCTCTTTGCTATGAACAGTATTTTTGGAATTCAAATTCTCTGACCAACTTTTTATTGAATGCTGTCTGCCCTCAGTTAATCTGATTCGTCTGATTAGATCTAAGAATTCAGATAGAAAGTGTCTCTACAGATTAAAAAAAATTGTCCGCTCTTCTCAAATTCTTTGCCCGTGTCGAATTGATTGCTTGTTCTTCAAGGCTGTCTTGAATAGAACAAAACTTCAGTTATGAATACAACTAGCATTGAAATTCTCTAAAGAACGTTGGTGATTAGTGGTGATTAGACGATTAAACCGATAAATTTGTTAAAGGCCCTTTCTATTAATATTTTGGATGTGATTTTAGAAATTATTCTCATTGAGGAAATTTTAAAACCTAATGTAATTGAGATCGGGTTATCTTTGAATTTGCATTGTTCTTAGTGCTTCAAAAATATTTTACTAACAATGTGAGAAATGATTTGCATTACTTTATGAACTTCTAATAACCATGGTGCTTATGCAAATACTCAACATCTACTAGTTTTTTTTTTCTTGCATCTGTGGACTTATATGGTTTTATGCAATGTTCGCATTTAATTAATTTGCTCGTCTTCTTCAGCTCTCTTTTATTATATAAGTATTTTTTTGTGCCTCTTCGTAATTAGGGTGGGAAAATACGCAGTAAGTTTGGCGTTTAAAGGTGCTGATGGAGTTATTATTGAAGAAGGTACTGCTGGAAGAGTAGAGAATTAGCTAAAGTGGCATGCGCAGGTAAAGATTTGTTCCTGTCAGAATAATCTTGTCAGTAACTTAGTTGTTATTTTTTTAATCTTGATCAGCTTTCCGGTTAATAGTCAATACTTAACCTTTCATGCATACAACCATAACTAATTAAAACAACTGTCAAATTTGCAAATCAGATTTTTTTAAAGGTTTTGCACAA
Organism: Eleocharis quinqueflora; assembly: GCA_964058865.1. NCBI lineage: Eukaryota > Viridiplantae > Streptophyta > Magnoliopsida > Poales > Cyperaceae > Eleocharis > Eleocharis quinqueflora. The sequence goes on from CAXKVX010000788.1 coordinate 205,993, forward strand.
GGATCTTGGAGAAATGACTCTTTGCCTCAGTCTACCTCATTTGATCTAATATGTCCTTTTGGATATGATGCACTTTTTTTTATGTGTTTATACTTCATACATTTTTTTGCCATATTTTTTTAGAAGAATTGCAATCAAGGTCTCTATTTTAGCTATATTGAATAAAATTTTATTTACATAAGTTTGTGCCACGTCTTTTCGTCCGATCAATTAAATAGAGGTACGTACTAACATTTTTTCCTCAGTCTACTAGTTTTGGAACATTGCTGTTTTTGATCTAGTTCTGATACAGTCTGATTTTGATACAGTATGTCATTTTTGGTAACATTGTTCCAATCTGACGGTTTGTATTATATTTAAATATGTGTGAGAACAGAGGCGGAGCTATGCAAGAGCAAGTCCGGGCAAGTGTTCGGACTTGATTTTCAAAATACGCAAAATTTAATGTATTTTAAATTATTTTTGTAGTGAAAAATGAATTTTTAGCGATATTTTAGTGGGTTTTAATGAGTTTGTGCTCGTAGTGGGTTTTAATGAGTTTGTGTTCGAGCTTGATCTCAATTTCAGTATCCGAACTTAATTGTGTCCGGACTAAAATAGCTTATAGATCCGCTCCTGTGTGAGAACGTTCTCGTTGATTATGTCCATTTTGATTTTCTTCTTCTTTTCAGCGCTGTTGATTATGTCATTTGGAGAGTGAGCTGGCAGCGACACGGACAGCATTTTTTTTAATTTCAGAAGGTTTAATTATAGTGCTGTAATCTGCACCCTTGAATCTGATTGGACGGTTCATATTTACTGGATGCAGACAAGTAGACAACTCTCAAATAATACTGGGACTAGAGGATTCGGATTCGTGTTTCTGATTTCTTAGTACCAAAATCACCGATCGATTAAAAGAAATCAATAAATAGTTAAATACACGAATAGGTTTGGGGGTGGTACTACTCGTACCTTGGGTCGAAATGGAGAGCTTCAGCGCCGAGGAACTGTCGACGATCGGAGGGATCGCCACCGTGTCGCTTCTCCATTCCTTCATCCCCACGCATTGGCTCCCTTTCTCCATTGTCGGTCGCGCTCAGAAGTGGACCCTCTCCCGTACACTCCTCGTTAGTGAGTCTCCTCTTTTCACCAGATCTGCATCAAGAATCACTCTAATTCATATGAGATCTGGAAAGAACTTTCAAAATTAGAAGGTTAAGCTTGTGATTCTGATATGCCTAATTGGAACAGTGAAAAAACATATTTCCTGATCTTGTTTTGAGCTGATCAAACCAGTTTAGGTCAGAATGAGCGCATGTTTGGATTTGTTGTTAATGTGTGCTAATTAATGTATATCAATTGTACCAATTACTATTCACAACATCTGGTATTCATTCCATTTCTATTATTGAGTTGTCCAAATCTCAATTAAAGCGTAATTTGTGATTCCAGCTGCATTTGGAGCGGTTTTGCATGTTCTTTCAACGTCTCTACTTGGCATTGCTGCACTAACCATGGCTACCACCATAGCTGGTGAAGAGACGGTGCACAAGCTCGCGTCTTTACTGCTTATTGTTCTTGGAGGCAGTTACATCTTGCTATTTTTACGAGGAAAAGGTAGCTGCAATCACGCGCACAACCAGCCCATGGAGAAGATGGCTGTGGCGGGGCTCGTGCTTCTTCCTGCATTATCTCCCTGCGCAACTACACTTCCTGTGTTTCTAGCTGTTGGTAACTCGTCTTCGATGATGATTCTTGCCATCATTGTGCTTTTATTTAGGTACAATATTTTTGTTTTATGCGGTGGTGGTATCAGTCACCACTTGTGGTACTGATTGCTTCTCTGTTCGGATATAGTGCAACTTAGCTTCATTTGATCCTCTATTGTGCATTTTATAAACCTAATTTAGTCTCATTCTACCTCAATTCTGTTCTTGAAATCATCTGAGCTCCCTAAACCCAAATTGGTGTCAATATCATCTGAAACATGCCATTAACAACCAAGAAGAGCCAAACAAAAGAACAAAGTGGCTAAACATGCCGAATCTAACAGTTATGTGCTGAACTGTAGACTCTTTTGTACCAATATTTAACCTCCCCAAAGATACAGAACTAAAGGAGGATTTAGGCATGACGTAAATTCGAATTTAACATCGGTGTCTTCAATTTCAAAATTCAGCACAATTGCAGTCATGACATCACTGGTGGCTCTTTCATTCTACGGTGCGAGTCAGATAAAATTTCACTGGGTTGAGAAGTACGATAAGCTTCTGGTAGGGTCAGTTCTTTGTATTGTCGGCATTCTAACGTATCTTTTGCATCACCATGATGAGGATGAGCACTCACATCATATGCCAAGAAAAATTGTCGGTTTATGAATGAATCTGATTTGTCAAGCACTTCCAATTCAGAATAGAGAGAAAACAAGAGACTAAAAAGGAGATTTGTTGATCACTTATTGGCTGGATATTCTGGAATCATTGTTTTTCATATCGTTACTTTCTTGGATTGTTTGGCAACCCTGTGAAGTAATTGGTTGAGCTCTAAGTCATCCAAAAAAGCTTTCTTTCTCCCCCTCATTATTTACCTCTTTTTTTTTCTTTTTGTGGTGGTAGGTTCTTTGTACACATGGATGTACAATATGTGCGTGGAACATTTTATTAGCACATGGGATAATTTGCAGATAGTGTAGTAGTGAGATTTTGCTTTTCTTTTGGTTGTTAAATTGCTAAACATGCACTGGTTAATTATTGCATAACAAGAGCAAGTTTTTCTCTTCTGTCTGGTTGAGATCCAAGTGCTGACATGTGAACCTGATCAATGGTGACAAGGGTATTTGGTTTGAAAAAAAAATCATAGGTTAAAAACAATTAAAATGTTCTTTAACAGGTCTTTTTGAAAATCTCTCTTCTAAGCTAGCAAAAGTATTCTGGTCACAAGATTTTGTTTATCTATCAATTTGGAATTGAAGTTGATTTACATGTGCTTTTCTTATTTTTCCCTTATCCTTGTCACGATTATGTTGCATTGGATATCCCCCCCCACAAATGGTTTATGGTATCGTTGAGATTAAATCCGATACCAAATAGCTTGTGAATTTAGGAAGGATGTTAACCTTGGTAGCTACTACCAAGCTTTCAAAAAAAAAGAATTTAGGAAGGATGTTGCAAAATGCATGTAGTGATGGTGCTAAGAAAAGCATACATGTATCAGATGGAAAAAATCCAGAAAAGAAGCACAAAAGCAAATCAACCTATCTATATGGTATCGAATGCAGGAACAACAGTACATTATTATCACCTGGTTGACTCTTTTATTTTATAAAATGCCGTACGTCACAAAAAGGGTACCAAGGCAAGAAGTTGGAAATTTTCAAAATCATAGTAACTTGAATAGGAATCGATCAAGTTCCAGCTGAAGTCGCACCTTTTTACAAAGACACCAAATCTCTTAGACCATACATGCAAAGAGCACATGGTCACTATCCGACAAATGGCGAAATCTCAACCACCCGTCCATATCAAGACACATAGGTTAGACTTATAATTAAGGGGTCCTTTTTCATTCAACCATTTCAGAGGATATGTATTTACAATTTATCATGCATGCCAGTTTAAGCAAAATTCAAGGAATACCATCTACCAGGTAAAATGCAAGATCTTCTTTATGTCCTATCACACACACACACACACTGACACACAAAGCGGTTAAGTTCCTGTGCCTTGAAACTTTCCAAATTTTTTTAATTGGGCACAATGTGGAGTTATAGACATCTGTTCCTCAACCTTATTAGGACAGATATAGAATATTCCAAGAAGCACAGAGGAATAAACAGGAAATTTCTACATTTTAACTTACGGATGCTACTCATGAAATGATTTTAAAATCAGTACTAGTATAGTTGGTATGTGTTAAGTGGTAACTGGCAGTCTGACTATCCACTGGTAAATTGGTATACTTACTGCAAGCTTTCATCTTCCTTAGCATGTAATAGTTTAGATATATCAGTGTTTAGAAACTTGTTATTTGCTTCATTATGTGCCTCAATTATTTTTTTAATGAACTTACAATAATCACTGGTAAATATGCAAGACAAGAAGGACAAATTAAAAGTAAAACTACAGCAAAAGCTACTAAAATTCACAAAATTAGAAGATATTTATTTTTTGTCTTGTCATATCCAACTCTCTGAAGCTTTGTGATTAGAAATATTTTCTTACACTAAACCATTGCCAAAGTTGCGTATCACCTAATCTAGAAACAAAATTAAGAAAAAGAAAATCAATTGCAGCTTCCTCTACTTCCCTTCAGTATTCGCTTACTAGTTTTGAATTGCATTGTGACTGCTCTTTGGCGGCCTTCTTAAACTTGCATTGACGCCTCTTGGGATCTATATTTCTTGCCTCAATTTTCTTTGTATTTGTAGAAGTTACACTTAAATTTAGTAACTTTCTTCCTTGAAGTGGGGCTCTCATTGAGTTCATCTCAATTGTTGATGGTGATCGAGGGATGACTGTGTAGTGAACCAAAAGCATAACAGATAATAGAAGAATTAATTTCAATGGAGTCTTCATGATCTTTCTTTGTACTTTGTAGGATAAAATAAATGAGAAGTTAAACTCTGACATGACTGAACTTCATTTATACAAATGAAATCAGTATTCAGTGCTCGCTTCCTCTCCAGTAGTACACGTAGAGAAATAAAAAAAATTTACATGTTGCCAGCAGAAAGGCCTCTCTGACAAATGAAAACATGGGAACAATTAACAATTTGCACAACATTTTCAAGAAACTTTGGTATTATAGAATGGAGCTTTGAATTTCTTCAAGTTGCATCAAAATTACATCTGTGATGTTATCAAGTCAGAATAATTATTCATATTTATGTCACTTATTAATGTAACAATCATGTTAGTCATTCTACAACCGTCAAAAGACAATAGTTTCAAATTCAAGGTGCTATTTTTTTTTTTGCAAGAATTGCCATCTTAATGAAAAACACGAAAGAAAAAGATGAAGTTCTGGAATATATGCTAACTATATATCACCTATACAAAATAATTGCATCGAGGACAAACATTTTCCATGGTACTAACATGGTTTATGAGACACCCAAGCAAACCCATTAATAGCTCTTCTTTTTCAACCACTAATCATTCAAAAACACAAAAGATCTAAAATCTGTAATCCTTTACAAAATATTTGCTTCAAGTACATACGTTTTCTATACTACTGACATGGTTTATGAGATTCAGAAGTAAACCCATAAGAAGACCCTCGGATTTTGAACCAATTATTATGTAAGACAGAGATCTCTGAGAGGCTTGTCAATGCTCTCCTTCAAGATGGAGATTTGGCCATCTTTGAACAGCAAATCCTCATCAAGCATCTCAACCCGTTGGCGAAGGATGGCAAGGTCACGGTCCAGATCCTTCTTGTCTTTCCGAAGGTTCACCATCTCATGAGATGCAAAGTCTCTCTCCTCCATGGCTGTTTTGAGCATTGAGCGGGTGACAGTCAATTCCTTAACAGTTTCCTGAAGCTCCTCCTGCATTCGATTTATCTGCTCCTCTTTCTCCACTGTCTGTTTAATTAGCCACAGGAAAAAAAAGGTACTAATTACTGTATTGTTGCGTTTACTGTATGTATAATGTACAAGTGAGTTTCCAACAGGGGCGGCGGGAATTTTTTTTTTACAAAATATAATATTTATACAATTAGACATTTCTAAAAAAAATATGCTTATAATTTGATATTTTTTTTAAATATGCCTCATTTTGCCCCTCCGGAAAAGAATTATAGATCTTGCCCCTTCGTGACGGAAATTCTGAATCCGCCCCTGATTCCAAACACCAAGGAAAAAATGGAAAATGTCGTGGTATGAAATGTAAACAAGAGAAGTTCTCCCTAGAGCACAATTAGGTTTACAGAAAAGTTGGCACCAAGTTGTAATTCAAATGAATGCCAAGAGTAAAAAAACGACAAACAAACTGCCATACCAGATTAACAGCTGGTCTATACAAGCAATTCCAAATCCTCTTATGTACCCAAACCTTATCTGGTGAGTCTACCCAGGTACATAAGATGGAACTCCTTTACAAGCAAGTGGGTACAGACAATAAGATTACCAGCTTCTAACTAGAGAGAGGGAGGGAGGACACCTGGAACTGCTCCAAGAGGTTTCAGAAAAAAAATAAAAAGAAACAGAAGAGAGAGAGAGGACACCTGAATCTCCATGTCTTTCGTCTTGTAAGTGAGGCAAGAAATCTCATCCTGCAATCGCTGTATCTCGCTTTGCAAGAGCTCTCCACCTCTCACTAGTGATGCCACGTCTTCCTGTAGTTGCTCAATTTCCTTTTCCTTCGAGAACAAATTCTCTCGCAAAATTTTATTTATCAAAGTCTCCGACTTCAACTGCTCTTCCAGCTCAGCCTATCCAAGTTTTAAGTAGGAACTCCGGTAAGTTCTTACAATTTTTTGAACAAAATGCAATTCTAAAGTTTCATGTATACCCATACAACACAATTTGATAACACCAGTATTTTCTTTATCAGAGGTCCTTCCATGCTGACTTAACCTGAACCTTCCAAGCTTATACTCAAAGCTTAAAACCCAAGGAAAATAAAATAATACAATCTGCAACTATGTGTATACTCTTGCAAAGTATAAAAGATATAGTTTGAGGATTCTTCCTAAAGTCTGATTGAATTCTTATAAACCAAGAAAAAAAACAGAAATTCATGCATAGTTTTGCAAATCTCATGATGTACGCCCCAATAAAACAAAACAACATATACCTGTCACACCTCACATGCTACTCAGGAAGAACATAGAGCGATTATTAATGACGACGGTTCTGTGACATATCCTTACTTCGAGAAATGGTAATATTCTCACCTTACAAGGCTGATAAATTAGTTTAAGCAGTATCATATAGAAAACATAATACTAGTCCTCTAAATATTGATATCTGAAGATGTTGATCCAATTTAACATACACTAACACAGTGAAGACTGACAAATAGGCAAATAGGTCAGATTCAGTTCAATGTCTTGAATTGTTCACAGTTAACTTTCCAGACACATTTAAAGATTTATGAAACTCTAATAATTATGCAAAACTAAAGATTGATATCTGAATATGTCGATCCAATTTAACATACACTAACACAGTGAAGATTGACAAGTAGGCAAATAGGTCGATTCAGTTCAGGATGTCTGGACTTGTTGGCAGTTTACTTTCCAAACTCATTTAAACATTTATGAAACTCTAATAATTATGCAAAACTAAACCACATTTGGTGCTATTCTAACTGTTCAACAATATCAGATAGGATAACAAAATAACCCAATATTTGCAGACCCAACATGATATTGTTGAAATGGAACAAAAAACTGCATCTGACCTGTAACTAAAACCAAATATTTATCTGATAATGATTTTTTTCATTTTTATTACCTCTGATGGGTTCTTCATGTGTTTCCTTTCTGAGGATCCCTCTGATTTCTCAACACCAGACTTCTCATCCAACACTGACGAGACACACTGCAAGCTCCTCTTCAGGTCCTCAATCCCCTTTCTGATGCTCTCACACTTTAGGGTGTACTGTATCAAAGAGTACCCCTCCTCATTTCCAACCCGCCCCTCAAAATTTTCCTGATTCCTGTTCTTTACACACTTCAACAACCCAATACAAACTCGGCTACACTCATCGAGCAAACAAAGCCCCTTTCCTTGCAAATATTGAACTCTCTGACAGATTTCCTCTTCAAGTCTCACAAACTCATTACTATTTTTACCCTTATTTAATCTCTCCAAGAAGGAAATATTCTCACGCCTTAATGCAACTATTTCTGTCCGGAAAGATTCAACCTCTCGTCTTAGATTTTGCTCGACACCTGTAAGCCTTGAAATCTCAGTATCATACCAGCTACCTTTATCTCTTGGCTTTTTGTCACGTCTCAAACTGGTGATGCTCTTTTCTTGATCAGCACAAGTTCTTTGAAGCCTTTGAACAGTCTTGTGCAATGTCCTTGCTTCTTCTTCCTTCTCTTTATAGCTCGTTCGGAAGTGACCTAATTGCCTCTCAGCCACTTCAAAATTTTCAGTTACCTCTGTTAATGACTGCTTGAGCTCCATATTCTCTTTCCTCACTTGATCTAACTGTGCCTCATAATCCACATTCTTAGCCAGAATTTCTCCTTCTTTTAATTTTAGAGAGGATATCTCTCTCTGGAGTGCCACATTTTGTTCTGCAAGTTCTCTTATTCTATCTCTTAGTCTCTTCTCCTCTAACTCGTACTTGCCTACCTTGACAGACCAATCATTTGAATTCCAGCCGAGCTCTCTCTCCCTGTCTAACTGAAGCTCAGTCTTCTCCATTTCAATCTGCCTCGCATGTGCATCCAGTTCTAGCCTTGAGTTTCTGTATTTCTCCTTGAAATCAAACCGCTCAGCTAGTCTAGACTTAATTTGTGCAGACAGCTCTAGAGAAAGATGCTTTCTGTCCTCATTTATCTCTTGAATTATGGTATGAAGAGATTTGGCAGTCACCTGTCGAAACAATGGAATAGAAACAAAAAAAAAAAATTAGTGGTTCTCTATGTGGCGATTTATTATAAAAAATTGCAATCGGAGATAATAATTATTTTTTTTTTCTATTTTGCCTCGCGTGCAATGAGAAGGCAGACCATACAAGCATGCACATAATATAGTTCTCAAGTTAGTCAATGCAAACAAAAAAAGCAAAAACATAATTCAACATCATACAAGGAGAAATCCAATGCTCATGGTCATTGGTGACCAATGTGTCAAATTTGATTTGTGCTTCAGTTAATAAATGTAAACCATTATATTTATTCTACTCCAACTCAATTACATGCATAGAAAAAAAAAAGTATGCAATTCTAACTTCATTTCAATAGTATCAAGACAGGGGCTTAAAGATAGCCAAATTTCGGTTTGTTTAGTTTGTTAGCTGTGCATATCAAAATTAAATTGAAATGTTATAGCAAATCGTCTAGTTTTCTAGTGGTAGCTAACTAGGATGACTTCAATGAGGTCCTGGGTTCAAGCCTCCATGAGCACAAAGGTAGGAATCCCGTTAAGAGGCATTTAGTTAATAGATGCTGGGTTTCGGGAACCCCTTATATCCAAAAAAAAAGAAAATTGAAATGTTGTAACTTTTTATATGTGCAAGAACAGTAGTTTGAGAGGTCAAAGTAATTGGTTTCATTTAGTAGGGATATATAGGAAATATCCAATCAATTAGCTTTTTATTTAAAAGTTTTTTGAGTAATTTGAGATTTAATGAAATTGGCACCAATAACCATGGGTACAGGATCCCTCCAATCCAATCAATTAGGGTTAAAATTAGGAGCAAGAACAGTACCCCTTTAAGCTTAAGCACATCTGATTTGAAGTTCTCTTCAGAGAGGCGTGCAAAAATCTCATCAACCTCCTGAGCCTTCCTCATTAGAGCTTCATCCACATCGTAAACCTTGGTTAAAACATTTGAAGGAAATGCCCTTGCATCAGATGTATCCTCATAGATATCCTCAACACTAGAAGTCGTTTCAGACTCAAACTCTCTTGCCTCTCTTAAAGAATTTGACTCCCTGGAACATGGCCGTGGAGGTTTCCCTAGACCACCAAGTGCAGACATTCTTCTAGAGAGAGAATCAGCTCCCCTATTGGTGTTTGCAAAAGTGCTCCGATTGTCTTCTGGTGGGTTGCTGGTTTCTTCTTGCCATTGCTCCCCTTCTATGTACACATCAAGGAAGCTGCTTTTATTTGGGAAGTTTGTGATGTGTGAGGACTGGCATCTAACAGGGACTGAAGACATTAACAGAGAGTCTGAATTGGAGAGGTCAAAGTAATTGGTTTCATTGGGTCTATTCCTTGAGATCGGATGCCTATCAGGCTGCACCAAATGCTGACTGCGTATAATAAAAGATCACAAAATATACAAACAATGAGTATACTGTCAGTAATAATAAGTATCTACACATAATAAAGGGAACAAAAGGAACAAGAAAATAAAAGTAATTATCAAAATTTCACAAAACGGCTCAAAATGTAATATCCACTTCTGTGTTCCATTGCCTTTTGACCATCCGTACAAAATATATCCAATTGGGGAAGAAAATGCAGGCCTACTATTTCTGTGCCCTAATCCTACCCTTTTATACACTGAGCAAATACATAGTATGATAGTAATGGATTATAAAAGAGAATTTAAATGACATTTTGTTCAGCAGTGAGGTGGATTAAGGGGGCTGAGCTTACTGAATTGGGCAATCAGATGCAGTTTGGCTTGGATTCTGATATATCGGAGGAGATCCACTAAAGTTTAGGGAGTAGTTGGAATCAAATTGATCTGTATAATGGAAAGGAGCTGGAGATGAGAAAGATAGGCTTCTCCTTATACGAGGACTGGAGAGGTCCTGTTCATCTGCATATAGCTTCCTTGACTTTGAAACTGACTCGTCCGGTGTTCTGGACCCACTAAAAGCCGTATCCCCTTCTTGCAATTTCTGATAATTGTCTTTGCTAGCTGGCAATGGAGGTGTTTTGCTATTATCTTCAGAACTGTTGGACCTGAAGAAAAAAAATCTCCTCATCTCTGCCTAAAATCTACAAAAAAAAAAAAAAAAAAAGTGAGATGATTAAAATTTTCAAGAGTTTCAGAAGAGAAACCTCATACATGCTCACAAAACCAACAGAATCAAGTCGTTGGCATATGACCTTTGTTACAATATTTTAGTGGAAGAGAAAGAAAGAGGGTGGAGCAAAAATTATTTCTATTATTTCACAACAACACAATACTACTTTGTCGCTTGCTCACTTGCTACTACAAATGACAACCTCTCTATTCATAAACTATAAGATGTCTCTTAGATATTCTATTAGTTAAATGTCATTAACCATAACACAAGTTCCTATGACATCTCCTAGAAATACTACTCATTAATAACATAAAAAAAACACAACTACCAAGTGCATGTATTGCACATCCCAACATGATCCTTGAAACCTTAAACAATTAATTAACATAGAAAACATAAAAATATTACTTTCAACACAAGTCCGGTAAATGAACAATTAAGAAATGGTCTTGCAAATTACTTTTGGTGTGGTCGCAAACGTACAGAACTTCTGTCCAATATAATTTAACAACAGACCAATAACTATTGGTTATCGTTTAATATAAAGTATACTACGAAGTTTCAGTCAGGAAATTTATCAAACAGGTGGCGGGCAGAGATGTGTTCAACTAATTATTTGCTATTCTTAAAGACAAATGTTTTTCCTTTTTCTTTTTGTAGTAAGAAAGAAAATATCACAAGAATCCGGCTGAATACAAGAAGAAAACTACTAGATTTAACGGAGAATCCGACAAGCGAGGTTAGATTTTCTGTAAAACACAGTCGGAAACTTAAACCTAAGCACAATCTCTCTCAGTCGTCAACCAAAGATGAAAGAAGGCAACGACGAACTCCGATTCAAAATGCTCAACTAAATTTTTTTTCACTGTTTCCATATTCAAACGGGTCTCTAAATAGAAGGGAATTGATTCAAGAAAAGAACTAACGAGACAAATGAAACGAACCTGGAACAAAGAAACGAGAACAAAAAAAATCGCAAGAGAGCACCTCCAGTTGCAAATTCCGACCTCTGGATTTTTGTTTCAGAAGAAGAGAGCAAGATTGGTAAAAACCCTAGAAATATCGATTCCAGCAAGAGTATTCAGATAGTTCTATATATTACCGTTAGAATATGTCAGAATGGAGAGAGCGAGAGATGTGAAAGAGGTGAGCTCTAGCCTGTCTGCTCGAAAGAATTTGAAATTACTCAATTGCCACTGAGGTTTTAAGCGCTGTACGAATTGAAATGCACAGATCTAGTGCGTCCACTTGGGGGCTATTGATGTAATTACTCAAATGTTTGGTGGTATATCTTTACTGTTTGTCGACCGTTTAATGATTTAAAAGGCTCCATTTCCGGAAAGTTTCGAATGGAGCGGTTCAAAGATCTTTTAATTATTAATTAATTAATTACTTCATTTTTCTTGAACTATTTGGTGTAAACCCCATACTTTACCATATTGCAGAACTTTTGTAAACCAGTTTTCTGAGAAAAATAGAATTAATTACTGTTACTCAATTCTTGTTGTCTAATGATAACTAGAATGATAGCAAATGGATTTGATTATGTTTTACAATTGCTAGTAAAAAGCATTTGAATAATAGCAGGTTCTCTTATATAAAAAATAGTGTTAATTCAAGGATGTGAACATAATTGTATTTTGTAAATATATACATTTTTCTTAGGAAAAAAAAAGGAAGAAAAGGATGCTGAATGCGAAAAACAAAGTAATTTATTTTGTATGTTTATTGTTGTTATTTTATTACTTGCATCTCATGTGGTTAGTTTTTTATTGTTAGTATTGCTAACATTTTTACTATTTGCACATGTTTTTTCGACAAACTTATTCCAAATAATTTCAACAAGATCATGTAATTATCCTTGGATATATGCATATTTTTGTTATTTTCTTTTAGTAGTTTGAACTTTGGAGCATTATTTGAGAAAAATATCAAGGCAATGGCCAAATCAGTACATTGTTTTTTTTTCTCCTTTTTTTCTTAATCAAACCTTACAAACAGATGGACTTAACTTGACTTGGCATGTGAAGGCGTCGGATAATCACGACTCCAAAGCACAATATATCAAAGGACAATGATACAATGCCTCTTGTTATGCTCCTCTCATTTCTCTTACTGTCACTGACGCGTGAGTTCCACGCAGATTCCGCGCTTTGACTTTAGAGAGGCTCCTTTATTAGAGCATTGACTGAGAAAGAAACATGAGACACATGATACATTTATTATACCAAAATGATACATAATTTGAATAAAACATTTTAGCTATGCTTCGTTACTTATGTGGTCATCCTAAAAAATTTGATCGAGTTTTCTTAAAATTATTCAAAATTATGACAAACTAGAGTTCTGATATTAATGGGAAACATAAAAGGGACAGAGAAATTATGTTTATGTGAAACATAAAAGTATTTATTTATTACTTTTTTAATATAATGAGTGATTAATTTAAGCGGACTTGAACTCTCTATTTCTTTGAAAAGAAATATTTATTTAGCTCTCATCTTACTTGTGTCAAGAGGGGTTTGAACTTTTGACTTTAAGGCCCCATTCGGATGAATCTCGTGCACGGGAATGGGAACGAGATTTGAACTGAAATGATACTGTACATGTAGGAAAAAAATCAACTCTGAGCAAATTTGTTTGCTACTACAATGATCCCGTCAACACTTAGTTTGCTACTACAAGATATATACAGTAAATGATATCATCGAAAGATGACTCATTAAAGGAATCAAATATCTCGTTTGGATAATATGAATAAAGCCTTAATTAAAAAATAATGTGGAGTTTATTCTTCCTTGTTTGCTAAATTAAAAAGAATATTGCTTAAAGTTGAATGGAAAAAGAAAATGACATATGATCATAAAAAAATTTCGAGTAAAGTAATACATTTTATTCAGAATGAAATAAAATGAAAGGTAATTGAAAAATAAACGATCATATCGTTGAAATTTTTTTTAATCCAAAATCAAAAGATCAAAGGGCGAAGTTAAAGAGAAGATCAAATTACTAAAGACAATATTTATATAAACTTGTTATGATCAAGAATAACCAGATACATTAAAATATATATTCTTAAACAAAACTCATTTATGTAAAAGAAGAAAGCAAAATGATCTGATTAGTAAAATAACAAGTATGCTGCAGAAAAGTTTGAAGGTTGATTTGACAATTTAAAAAAAGGTCAAGTTTTTATGCATTATTTGTGCAAAATCTAGTACGTTATTTTGTAACGAAAGGAACTAAAATGAAGGCATAAATGTTGTTTTGGAAAATTGAAATATTTGAATTTTGTGATATAAAAGGTTAACAATATCATCTTTTAAGAAAGTTAAAAGTCCCAAACCTTGAACTTCCTAAGACTAAAATAATTTTTAAAAATACATTATATTTAGGTAAGGATGAAAAGGTACAATATATATATCACAATGTTTTTCTGTTTCAAATTAAGACAAGTATTAAGTTCTACTTAATTTTGAAATAGAAATTTATTATGATTCAAAATAAGTTGTTTTTCAATTTTCATATAAGCATTCTTTTTTTGATAAAGTCTATCATTTGTAAATATTTTGCAAAATTTAATACAAAAGTTTTTTGGATTAAAACTAACCACAAGACTTTTTACACATATGACCAAGTTTTTGGGTCAAAAGGAATTTTGTCAAAATCAACAATAATGATAAATATGAATCCAACAAGAGTGACATATGCGAAATAATACAAAATATCTATAATCCATTTAATATGGATAATAGAAAAGGACAAGAGTATTATCTTAATGTCTGATGTAGATATGGATACATATTACTATCATCATCTAAGTTAAGACTTCAGGAATATAATAGTTTTTAAATAAATTTGTGTCATTTATATATTGTCGAATTTTATTTGCAATAAAAGGAAATGTAATGATGCAATTATTGTTAATATCTATCATAATAAGTCTAAAGTACTGCAACATAAGGCGAAATATATTTTAAATATAACTTGCTTAAACCATAAAATGATTTGAATGAATATTTGAATCTTCAAGAAATATGGATATGTTCAAATCAAGTTACACACTTTAATAATGATAAATTATTAAAGATGTTCAAATTGAACATGAGGTAAACAAGTTGTCATTTGAGTACATTTCTCTAAAAGACATTATTACAAATCAACATAACACAATCAATTGAGATATTATGATCTTTGAGGGTATAGCGTTTGTGGGGGAGATATGATAAAAAATAAGATTTCGAAGATTGAAGATTTTAATAAAACCCACAAACTACTTTTTCGAAAAAGAAGACGTAAACTAGAGTAAATCTTGAGCCTTCGCTCGGCCTTTTACTCTATTTTGGGTCAAGACCGGTGAGAATATGATCTTGGACCTTCGTTCTAATCATATTCACAAACTGGTCAAGGACATATATATATATCGGAAAGTTAAATCTTAGAATTTTACTAAAGTCTGCTCATTGTCTTTCCGAAAAAGGAGACTGAGTTAGAATAAAAATCTTGGGCCTTCGCTCGTTTTTGTTCTAATTCAAGTCAAGATCAGTGAGGACATGGTTTTCAAGACCTTCGTTCGAATCATGTTCAAAATCTGATTAAAGTTATGTATTGGAAAGTAAAATCTTAAGTCTATTAACCGTTTTTCGAGAAAGGAGACAAGAATTAGAATAAAATCTTGAGTCTTCGTTCGTTTTTATTCTAATTCGAGTCAAGATTAGTAGGGACATGGTTTTCAGGACCTTCGTTCGAATCATATTTTGCAATATGATCAAGGTTATATATTGAAAATAAATCTTTTATCAATAGGCAAACTCCACCTCAAATAAGAGACTCAATTAATAACACATAGATCCAAAACAAGTCCAAATAGATGCATTGCTTCTAGCGGTGATTTTGACTATAAGCCCATGGGTGTTTTGGAATAAGAAAATTTGTGTTGTTAGATGATGATTCGTTTAAATACTCAGTTATACATTAAATAACACATATGACCCAAAATTGACCCAATAGTCGTATTGCTTCTTACAATAACATTGGCTGTATGCCAGTGGGTATTTTGGAATAAGATAATGTTTGTGTTATTCAATGATAATTTCTCTGTTGAGAAAATACTCAATGAAATGATATACAAGTGCCAAAATTTACTAGAGTAATCAGAATTACAACTATAAAGTTGTGTTTATTAAGTTTTCTATAAAACATGACAAATTAGTTATATGCTCTAGAAAGTGAATAAGTTATCTTATATACAGAAAATGAAACTTCTTACTGACGACATTAAATATTTTCTTCATTGCCTTAAAGTATTAAACCTGTTTTAGTACAAATGAAAATTTGAAACAATACAGAATTAAAAATGGTAATGTTCGTAAATATAAAGTTAAATTTGTCGGTAAAAGGCTTCATATATAAGTTATAAATATTTTTCTTTAAAGATTCTTTAAAAGGATTAATGGCACTATGTTTAAAAGTTTTGAATAGATATTAAGGATGCAACTTAAGAATTTTTCATAAGATTATAAGTTGCACAAAGAATCTATGCAATTAAAGGGTCTCAATAAAAATATTATCAAATTGTGATTAAATCAAATGTTGATAAATAAGACTATTCGAGTTCTGTGGGAGTAAAACATGTCTTCAAGAATAAGGATCAATACCCCTGATCGAAATCAAAAGCAATAAAGTCTAAGTATTTGTATTTGCCATATAAGCATTAAATATGTTGATATACGACCATAAGGATATTGTGCTGTATAACGACATATTCAAGAAAAATACTTAATATTTATAAGATCTTTTACGAAATCTTAAAAGGACTAATAGCAAACGAAATAATAACACTCAAGTATCAAAATTTGGAAAAGTTTTGATGTCATACCAAATATGATTCCATATGCATAAAGATGTCACTCTAATGAACTCAGTTTTGAGATCATTCAAGTTATATTATGACAATAAAGGAGCAATGCATAATACTAGAAAAAGTTGAAATATTAATTTTCTGAAAGGGAGAGAGTAAAGATGAAACATACAACAAGTACATGTTTCGTATTCACAAGGTCTTGTGAAAAATGTAGGAGCCTGATTTTGTAGAAGTGTATGTTTGCGTAAATTGCAACAAGCCGTAATATATGCAACATACATATCTCAATATACTGGAAATTAAATAATTTATCTAGTAGCCTAAAAGAAAGGATGAAAGATAGAACATATGATGGTACAGACTTCGTATTCACAAGGTTTGTGGAAAATATGGGAGTTTGATTTTGAGGAAATGTATGTTCTATGTGACTTGCAACAAGTCGTGATTTATATGAAGACCACACCTCATTCTTTAAAGTTTTGACCTCACTAAAGTAGCGATGATCCATTCGGAAATAGGCACATATAATCACATTCTCGTGTAATTTCTGAACTATATGACCAAAATCTAATTCATGTCATCCAAAAAATATTTGGTACTGTGATTTTCATCGATAAAGCCACGAAGGAACTGTGGTGACTATTATCTAAGTCTTGTGCTGGTATGACTGGTGGACCGAATTGTTAAGAAATACGAAAAAGACAAAAAGTTAAAGTAATCTGCAGATTCACAAACACATGTAATCAAAAGGATCACACTTGTTCATGTGGGAGATTGTTGGAATTGAGACGTCAATTTCAATAAATAAAGTTGGACTATGTGTTATATGATTACTACGTGTCACATACTGTCACCAAATATTACGAGAAGTAATATATGGATATGCCAAATAAAATGATTAACTGATATACAGTGGCATTATACGTATTTCGCTAAGATTTTGAACATGAATACATATAGAACTTAAGTAAATTAATTATATTTGTTAATGGACCAATTATGATTAATTATACTATATATTGATGTTAGTGTAAAGTCAGAAATATTGTTTGGGCGAAATCCAACTCAAATTGGATCAAAGCCCAAGCAAAACAGCACAAACGCAAGTCTATTGCGGTCGCAAGAAGATCCTTTGCGACTGCAATGGATAGGAGATACTTGGCAACAAATATTTTGATTTTCAGAAGATTTATTGCGACCGTAATAGCCCTCATTGCGGCTATAAGAGACTTGGCAGATTTCTTGCCAAGTTCGGAAACCAAGTCAATTGCGGCAGCAATGAATTTTATTGTGGCCGCAATAGACCTATTCCAAGGTAGTTTTTGGCTGCCTAGATTTGCTGTTATATTTTCTAATTGAATAATATAATTATCATACCAAATTCGTAGGATTATTCACAGAAGTGAATATTAGAATTTGGAAAAGAATTGGAGAGAATATAATTTCAAATATTTGATGAATATTTGATAATTAATGCAGCATATTTCCAAGATACACTGACGTCTTTATAAATAGTCCTGGGTCAGCACCTGTTTACAATGGTTGGTTGAAAAGTTATTTCCCGGTTAGCGACATGGGGTACATGTGCTGTGCATAGCCACATATCTATCCATTATAGATGTACTTATTGGTTACGTTTGTGGCCTCGAAGAAAAGAATGGCACCAAGATAAAATAAATGGGTCGCTTATGCCCAACGACACGCTTCCACACTTCCACCACAAGAGGCGCTCCGTTGAAATGATGATTGTACAAGGGAGACCGTAGGGGTGGAAGGTAAGTAATTCACTTTCGCTCTTTTAATTATTTCACTCACGTCGCAACGATTTTTATTCGAATTGATTGTTTGCAATTGTGTTAGATTAGAGAACGATTTTCTTGTAATGATATCCTAATTGAATTGCACCAATTGATCTACAATCAACAACTATTGCTTATAAAGTTATTTTTCTTTATCAAATATACAACAATGATCTTGCCAAAGAATATGCTTTTAATTTTGAGTGATTTATTCTATCTTTCATATTTTAATTTTGGATGATTGTCACAATTTGTCATTCTATCTTTTATAGAAACCAAAAGGCAGGTGAAGTCCCCTTACGAATTGTACAAGTATGCTGGTGGAATTTTCTGTTACTAATTTCCAAAGTGACTATGACTATAATAGGCACAAGAATCTTGATATGTAAAATGAATAATTTTATTCTCAAATTTATACATTGCATGTGTAATTTCTTCAATTATAGGATGAGCTTAAATTGCATGATGTGGTTTTCTATTGTAGTGTGAAGTTGTCTGAAGTAAACTCTGGCAACATATCTACTGTGGTATTATGCCAATACGACCTGAATATCCTAACCCCTTCTATTTTGAATTATACACACTCAACATATTAGGTTTGTATGTTCCTTTTATCCTCTTAAGAAAATATCTTACTACAATATCTTTTACATTTTATTACGTTCTTCACTATACAAAATGATGCTATTGAGTAGATTATGAGACACTAATTTGCATTCTTTGTCTACCTACAAGTTCATGTCTTCTGATGTGGCACGTGATGGGTAAATGCATGAATATTAATAATTTTTAAATATTTATTTATGCATTATGTTGATGTTTTTCATTACCAAAATTTATGTCATTTGTCCTCCAATAGTGTAATTTGCTTTGCACAGTGATGGGCTCATGACAATTGAGTAATACCGTATATTATACGTCTTTACTCAAATCTAACTTTATCGATTTTCATTATTGTTTTTTGTTTTGTAAATAATAGAAGCAACACAACAAAAAGCACGAAGAAAAAAAATTCAATTGTGGAGATATGACAAAGAATTACTTCAGCATAACTGATTATGACCTATAAGTTAAAATTTTATTCTCTGAGTTTGACATATATTGATTTGAGTGCAAATAGCAAAAGGGTATTCTATTGAATGTTGATGGGATTGAATGCACATAATAAGGTTATGGTAACATTGTAGAACTAAGTAATTGCTTCTATTTCTAATGTTCGTATTTATTATAAAAAATCTAATTTTATTTTGTTTCAACTTTCTTGAGTTGTTTCTTGTTCTCTGATGCAATTAGAGTTATTTGCTTTATAGTTAATCACTTATTCTTGAGATTAAGATAATTTAAGTTGAATCGAAGGTGTTCATCCTTAATTGTTGTTTTGTTTCATAATTTAAACGTTTAATGGCTAACTGTAGTTAAATGTTTTCTCACCCTGATCTCCAGAGATCACACTGTACATAATTTTTAATTTTTATTAATAAAAATTTCGAAGTAGGAAACCTACTTCATTCAAAAAAAACTATAGTTAAATGAGCACATTGAGATATTTTTGGGCTTAATTTATGAAATAAAATTGGACCTGCTCCTGATGACACTGGATATACTGGTTGGACAATCTTGTCTGTAAATAAAAATATAAAATCTTAAGTATGTGACGGGGAAGAAGCTGCCATTTCAACAACCAGCCCGTAGCTAAGAATTCTTTTTGTCGAAATTTTACTATTATGTTAAGTTTCTCAACAACTTTTACTACGGAATAGCTGCTGGGAACATTTCGGAGATGGCATTTTACGTTGTATTCGTTCAATACATAGATATCCTGAATTAATCGTGCAAGAAACATTCTTGAAGACTCATTCTTCATGAAATTCAAGATTTGTTATCAACCAAAGGTTCTTCTCTACAAGATGTTGGACTTCCTGAACCTTCTACAAATTTGTTGAGCACATCGTGAAGGTCGCTAAGGTTCGCAATGCGCATGGCCGGTGCACCAACTCCTAATTGCTCGGTGAGAGCTAAGCAACACAAAAGTATTAAACCAAAGCGCGAGAGTAGAGCCAAGCTACTTTTTTTTTGTTAGTAACACATGGCTGTGTTAAAAAGGATCCGCCCTAAACTCACTTTGTTGCGCCCTCTCGAACGTCAATGGGTCAAATGGGGGCAGGTTAATAACCGATTACTAACAAAGCAATTGTCATACAACACAGTTAAACTTTGTCTCTTATTACCTCACTTAGTATCTGGTCTAATGAACAACATAAATTTGCTTTTAACGAAATTGTTCATTATGTGAACAATAGGACGAGAACACTTTTCTTTGTTTATGGACATGGAGGTAACGAAAAAGCATATATGTGGCAAACTTTAACATCATTCATACGATGCCAATTTGAAGTTGTTCTTACAGTTGTTTCTTCAGGCCTAGCTTCACTTCTTCTGCAAGGAGGAGTTACGACATACTCAAGATTCAAAATTTCAATTGATCTTAAAGAAAGAGTTGACATGTAATATCAAGAATAACACTAATCTAGCCAATCTTCTAAAAGCTACCTCTTTGATCGTATGGGATGAAGCAGCAATGAGTAAGATTTGTTTTGAAGCTTTGGATAAAACAATGAAAGATATTTTAATCAATGATGATGATGACAACCAACACAAACCTTTTGGAGGAGTAACAATTGTGTTAGGAGGAGATTTTAGACAAACACTCCTGATGGTACCTCGAGGTAGCCGACATGACACAGTTTATGCTTCAATTGTCAATTCCTATCTATGGAAAAATTGTGTCGTCCTAAAACTTACAATCAATATGAGACTCATGAGATCCTACGATTAACAAGCATTCAAGTACATTGCAAACTAAATTAAACTAATGATTACATAAGTTTGTACTGGCTGATATTTAGCATGCATCTGCTAGCGATTACATAAGTTTATTGAATATACTCCATAAGCTTTCACTAACCTCTCTATTGTAGGTGTTTGTATTTGCTTATAAAAAGAGACAGTTTGCTTTAGCAGACTACAAAGAATCATAAGAAGTTGCCAATGGCAATACAACAGGGATTCAAAAAAAAATTCAGATCAGAGGATTCAAGTTAAGAAATAGATTGTATTTCTTTCCTTATCAAGTTTTTGTAAGCATCGGTGAATTATCATTTTAAGACCATTATTTAAAAAATTCACCACTGTCTTCGTTATTAATTTATTTTATTAGGATGCTCATTTCATTGAAGGTTGGAAATACTTTTAGATCCATGATCAATATACCAATTGCCTTTAAACAACCACCATATTGTCTTTCTTAGATTCATTTATTGATTGAATTTCGTTCACTGGTATGAGAGGTTTTATGGTCTAACTCATTATGAACTAGCTATTTGTACTTGGATTGTCAGCTTGGTTGACAAATGATGTGGTAAATAAATTTACAAGAAATTGAGAGGGAAAATGTTGTTTGGATGGAGCAATCTTTAACAAGAGCCATCTTGACCGATTGTATTGGTTTCTCTTTGTTATCGGTATACGTGTACAAGTACGACCCAAGGGCGATGACAGAAGATGTGAAAAGATCTCGAGAGACATACTATTTTAACTTAGGTGTATGAATGTATTTTATTTATGGACTGTTATTTGAGAAAAGGCTTATGTAAACATGAACAAGAATAAAAATGTAGTGTATGTGGTGTTTTCATTAATGTACACTTCAGTGAATAATGTTTCTTGCAGACTTGACATTATTTGTGCAAATGGAATCAATTGTAACCTGAAATTGTGTTATAACAACTTTTTTGTCTCAAAATGTCACATGGAACCAATTGTAACAGTGAATGGTTCTTTACATTCAAAATTCAAAGATGCATGTGCAATAATGGCTTTACTAGAAAATGACAATGAATGATTGCATACAATGGAAGAAGCTGCCATTTCAACAACCAGCCCGTAGCTAAGAATTCTTTTTGTCGAACTTTTACTATTATGTTAAGTTTCTCAACAACTTTTACTATGGAATAGCTGCTGGGAACATTTGGGAGATGGCATATTATGTCGTATTCGTTCAATACATAGATATCCTGAATTAATCGTGCAAGAAACATTCTTGAAGACTCATTCTTCATGAAATTCAAGATTTGTTATCAACCAAAGGTTCTTCTCTACAAGATGTTGGACTTCCTGAACCTTCTACAAATTTGTTGAGCACATCGTGAAGGTCGCTAAGGTTCGCAATGCGCATGGCCGGTGCACCAACTCCTAATTGCTCGGTGAGAGCTAAGCAACACAAAAGTATTAAACCAAAGCGCGAGAGTAGAGCCAAGCTACTTTTTTTTTTGTTAGTAACACATGGCTGTGTTAAAAAGGATCCGCCCTAAACTCACTTTGTTGCGCCCTCTCGAACGTCAATGGGTCAAATGGGGGCAGGTTAATAACCGATTACTAACAAAGCAATTGTCATACAACACAGTTAAACTTTGTCTCTTATTACCTCACTTAGTATCTGGTCTAATGAACAACATAAATTTGCTTTTAACGAAATTGTTCATTATGTGAACAATAGGACCAGAACACTTTTCTTTGTTTATGGACATGGAGGTAACGAAAAAGCATATATGTGGCAAACTTTAACATCATTCATACGATGCCAATTTGAAGTTGTTCTTACAGTTGTTTCTTCAGGCCTAGCTTCACTTCTTCTGCAAGGAGGAGTTACGACATACTCAAGATTCAAAATTTCAATTGATCTTAAAGAAAGAGTTGACATGTAATATCAAGAATAACACTAATCTAGCCAATCTTCTAAAAGCTACCTCTTTGATCGTATGGGATGAAGCAGCAATGAGTAAGATTTGTTTTGAAGCTTTGGATAAAACAATGAAAGATATTTTAATCAATGATGATGATGACAACCAACACAAACCTTTTGGAGGAGTAACAATTGTGTTAGGAGGAGATTTTAGACAAACACTCCTGATGGTACCTCGAGGTTGCCGACATGACACAATTTATGCTTCAATTGTCAATTCCTATCTATGGAAAAATTGTGTCGTCCTAAAACTTACAATCAATATGAGACTCATGAGATCCATGACAAATAGTTTGAAGCTAGAGAGAACAAAAGAATTTGCTGATTGGTTACCTTATGTAGGTAATGGTACTGGAAAAGTTGAGATATTTGATGGTAATGAAGAAGCAAACTGGATAAAAACCCCAAATGTTTACTCATATAACCAGGTGACAATGCACAAGAAACAATAATTGAAGCAACTTACCCCAACCTACATTTGACATTTCAAAACATACATTTCCTCCGTCAACGTGCAATTATTACTCCAAAAAACTCCACTATCGATGAATTAAATACAATTATTCTTAAGAAAATTCCTAGCGAAGAGTTTCATTACCTCTGTGCAGATTCTATTGATGGCTCTGATAAGATCGCAGACGACCTACGTTCAAGGTTTCCAATTGAGTTTTTAAATACAGTTTCAGGTGGTTCTTTGTCATGTCACAAGCTCATTTTGAAAGTTGGAGCACCATCAATTATACTACACAACATTGATCAAGCAAATGGACTATGCAATGGAACAAGAATTATGATCACAACATTAGGAGAAAGGATTGTTAAGGGACAAATTATTACTGGAAACAGTACAAACAAGGAAGTTCTAATACCACGTATTTTGTTTGTACATAAAAATCTAAACCTTCCTTTCATATTAAGAAGAAAGCAATTTTCTTTGCGTATCTGCTATGCAATGACTATAAAAAAAAAATCAAGGACAATCATTAGACATAATAGGTTTGTACCTACCTGAACTTGTTTTTAGTCATGGGCAACTATACGTAGCTTTATAATGCAACAACACCAGACATTTTGAAGATTTTAGTCTCAAACGAGCAAAATATTCATCGTGGATACACAAGGAATGTCGTATTCACAGAAATATTTGCAATGATATGTTAGACATGAGCTATTAATATCAAATATTCATAAAATACTTACATACAAATTATTCGATTTAATTATTTCAATGAATTAGTCTGTTAGTAATTCATTCTTTCATTCGTTGTATTCTTTACTTTTTACAAGAAATAATGGCAACAGTAGTTCCAATATCATCACTAACAGATAGGAGTAGAATGTTCAAAACTCATGCTAAGGTCATCAAAATTTGGCCAACAGCAAATTTTAAGACTAGCAAAGTTTGGGGCATGAATTTTGTGTTGCTTGATAACGAGGTATTAATAAAACAAATATATTGGAAACAAAATTTATCTATGTATCTTTGTTTTTTCTTAATATATATTGGAAACTAAATTGACCGTTAACATGTTTATGAACTTAAAATATCTATAAAGTAAACAATTCACTGATAAACAAGTGGTCAATAACATGTATTCATCTATTGACTTTTTAATTAATTTTAATTCATCATTATATACGTTTCCAAAATATGATATTCAAATTACATGGTAACACTTTGTATGTATTATTTTTTCATTAATACATGCTATTTATTGATATTTTACTTTTCTATATTGGGGATGTCCAATTCAAGGTACTACATATCTTGAAGACTATCAACGCATATCATCAGAATTGGTTGAAGGTCATCTTTGTGAAATAGAAAGGTTTACAGTTGAAGAGATCAAGCTCGACTTTAGAACTGTTGGACTCTTACAATATTTTATTTACCAAAGAGACTTATGTTACAGAATTGCCTTCAGGACTGTATGATATTCCATATTTATATTTTAATAATTTCAAGAAATTGAAAGATATTAGTAGAAGCATCACAAAAGAATCAGATATCATAGGTATACATTAAGTAAATAATTTACTATTTAATCTAATCATAGGCAAAATTCTACATTAAAAATAGTCTTACAAATGCACTCACAACTTTTTTTGCAGATGTTATAGCAATCTTAGTAGGATTTAGTGTCGTAGAATCAAGGACATCAAATGGAAAAGAAAAATGAATCCAAACCATGTACCTGAAAAATGAACGGTACAACTCTGTTCTCAATTTAATTAAGTAAATTTCACATAAGTATATTCATACAAAGCACAAAATAAATAATTTCTATAGAATTTCAGTCCAGGTTGAAGACAAAACTGGAGAAGCTGAGTTTGTCTTGATAGCACAAACAACTACGAACATTATAGGTCAAAATGCACAAGACACAAATGATGAACTAAATCCTGAACGTGACCTAGTACACCAGCAATGCTGAAGCTCATAGGTAAAACATATGTTTTCATAATCTCAGGAAAAGCACAATGATGCAAGATAAGTACTACTTACAATTTTGTCAATCTATTTAAAGCCTCTATGTTTTAGGTAGAAGGCATAATAGTGCTTCTATTAATTTCTTAATATTTCATTAGAGAATATAAAACTTACAAAATTTAATAATGAAGAAAATAAGAAATAAATTATAATAAGGAAACTTTATATTGTAAGAAATGCAAAAAATGTATTTCTAGCTAGAGTGAGGTTATGGTGTTCCGCAAAGCACCAAACATGCTGTACTTCGCCTTCATATCTTCGATTTCAAAGTTCAAATGACCAATTCAAACCGTTGAACTTGATCTTCATATTAAAATCTTCTTGGAGACCTAATTCAAAGTGTACTATTTTTTAGAGAAGTCAAAAATCATCTATATCGGATGATCCAGAGATCGTTAGATTAACCAATTTTTCAATCCTTTGAAAAAATTGTAAAAAAAAAATAAAAAAAATGTAAAGTTCGGTCTCCAAGAAGAATTTAATATGAAGATCAAGTTCAACGATTTGGATTGATCGTTTGGACTTTGAAATCGCAAATATGAATGCGAAGTACAACACGTTTGGTGCTTTGCTGAACACCATAGCCTCACTCTTCTAGCTATTACTATTTTTAACAATTTTATTAGAAAATATAATGTTCTCTTTAGTTAAAGGTATTGACTCCATAAGTTGTGTTTCTTCTGCAATTTTATTTGTTGATGTATGCATTGATTGTGCCTCGTTGTCTATGAAATATTCATTTTCTGATTATAAAATTAAATAGATGCCATCTAAAGAAGTACTTCTTATAAAGATAGAGTCTCAAGTAATAAGTAACCATTCTTCTTCATCTACCAATGGTGCAATACAACAACACGATACAGAGGAAATCTCCCTTGTAGTTCTGACTACAATGAGATTTAATAATTATATGGTAAATAATAAGCATATAATTGTATTTTCAATATTATTAAGGAATAATACAACTGCATAGAGTAATTTGGTTGTTTTTTTCAAACAATTGTTCACTCCTTATCTCATTAGATGATGTATGGAAAATTTAAATTCTCAAATAATGTGGACAATGGTAAATTGAATCGATTATATTTTTCTTAGCAGACATTTTCAAATAGAAAATTAGTAAAAGGCTATAATTTATATATTTAATAAATGATGTAAAAAACTTTTATAATTTGTAGAAAAAGATAAGGTATTAAAACTAAATTAAGTTGTCAATAATAATCAATAATGATGTTTAATAATATTTTTTAAATGCGCCTAGAAAGAATCAGGAGGTAATAATTGGCAATGTAAATATAATGCGTTTTGATTTCTACGTTATTCATTGCGATTATCAAGTGAGTTGTTATCTCTTTCTTTTTTTTATTATTTATTTTAATCAATGAGTTCTATATTAGTTAAAGCTCGCCTTATAACCACAATGAATAACTCCAGAAATAAAAACATATCACATTTACATTGCCAACTGTTAACTCTTGATTTTATCTTGGTATATTTAAAAAATATTATTCGAACAACAATATAAAATATTAATGCCAACTTAATTTAGTTTTAAATACTCCTACATATCAATACTATATATAAAGTTTCATCAGTGTCGACGTGTTCTTTCTTCTTGACACGCGGACACGACATTAATACATGCATGTTATTCGCATTTTTTTTACTTGGTAATGTTGTACGACATTAAATAGAGAGAGATAGAGGTGAGGTGTCAGAGTACCAACAACAT
The DNA here is from genome assembly GCA_964058865.1 of Eleocharis quinqueflora. Classification (NCBI taxonomy): domain Eukaryota; kingdom Viridiplantae; phylum Streptophyta; class Magnoliopsida; order Poales; family Cyperaceae; genus Eleocharis; species Eleocharis quinqueflora. The sequence goes on from CAXKVX010000788.1 coordinate 233,329, forward strand.
ATCTTGAAATAATCACTGTTTTGAATAGACATGCATATTATTACCAACAACATATGAGTGAACATGTCTTGAAATGAGAATCTTTTTTAGACATGCTGTTCATGCCTGCTATTCGCATTTTTTTAGGCTTGGTTTTGTTGTACGACATTAATTGCACTTCTCATTAGAATATGTCCATTTGATAACTGTATTTTGTGTTTGGAAGCAATGATGATATTAACATGTCAGCTGTCTTTAGTTTCACATGATATTAATGATGTTCCATTAGTGTTTCTTCGTATTAAATGACCGATGCTTCATATTCTAAACCGACGTTGTGACCGTTACCTAAAATTTAATGATGTTCCATTAGTGCTTCACATGATATTAACATCTTTACCTAAAATTTATTTCTCCTTCATATTCTCTTTAATTCTCCCTCCTAGCTGTGACCGTTACCTAAAATTTAATATTAAAAAATCATTAACATTTGTGCCATAACTGATGCATACACTCTCTTGCTCCTCGTATACCTTTTAATTATATTTTTTTACTTAACTATGCAATTAAGAATATTTAATCTCTTTCTTTAACAGGTTCATTATTTCTTATAACATAACCCTTTCAGCTTCGTACTTTCCACATTTCTCTTACATTTGTTCTTGCAATTGCATTCTTTCAGTAGTATCAAGTACTGAACGTCTAAACCATCATACAAAACAGAGGTTTGCTCCAATTTATTCTTTCTTCTTATATACCTTATTACATAAAAAATGGCTGGTGTAGTAGGTAGTGCCTCCATTTTTTTATTGCCATCACCAATGTCGGTAACAACTTTTTATAAGTAGACAGACATTGCCACCTAAGCCCCTTTGCCTTGCCTCAGTAGGCTATATCTCGACTTTTTTTTTTGGACAACACAACTCCAATGCTGACATCTGAAGCGTAAACTTCAATTGCTCTGTTGAGCTTTTAAAATGCCAAGCTGTAAAACTTTTTTTCTCGGCTAGCTGAGCTCATTGTAGTTGTAGTATAATAATGGATAATAAAATATTTTTAAATTTTATCAATGTATTATAAAAACTCAAGAAACTTATTCAAACGTTAATAAGTTAATTTTATTTGATTTTATTGACGTGTTAAAATTTATTGCATTTCATTTTCAAGAACATATTAATAAGTTGGGGATTTCTTCTCATTGCAAGTAAGATCTATTCCTCTCATAGCAGTCATAAAAAGTTACTTTTGGTTTCATAGTTGTTGGACATTATATGATTTTATAATGATAAGTTTTATGTGAAATACTAATCATAGCACTTTTAATGATAAGTTTTATGTGATAAGTTGTATGTAGATTCCACATCAATTGTCAAAAGCAAATCAATTTAAAATTGTTGTCAGGTAGATATCACCAAATAAATATTTGGTATTTTTATGTTTTGTTGTGTATAAAAATATTGATCCAAACCTTCTTTATTATTTGCCATGTGGTAGGACACCTCATGATAAATATCTCACTTCGTACAATCTGAAAAAAATATAGAACTACCGATATTCTTCTGCAATGTGAATATGCAGTTTCCGATATTCTTTTGCTCAAATTGAATTTAATTGTATATACTTACCGAATAAATAAATATGCAAGTTGTCCACTGAAGAATTGTCCACTGAATAAATATGTACTTACCATGTTAGCTTTCTTTAGTGTTTTTTTATTACATTTCAATTTTAATACTTTAATTTTTGTAGAATTTTTAGTTGTAGAAATTATATTGATAGAATATATCAATGAGTACGAATAAGAATCTATATACATAGGAAATTATTAGTTTAGTATCTCATTTTTCCCTTTAATTTTCAATTTCAACGTACAAAAAAAAGATATGTCACGAGAGAGGAAACAATGTTCCATTATTGAGGAGATCTTAAGAAAAAAAATTACTAATCGTTTTCTTAAAAATTTTCAAGACACGACGAAGTTGCAAGCCATTACCTAGTTATAAAAACTCTTTACATCATCTATAAAATAATGAAATATACACTTTTTCTTAATTTTCTATCTGAAAATATCTCCTAAAAAAAATATAATCGATCCAACTTATCATTATCCACACTATGTGAGAATTCAAATTTTTGTTACACCATTTATTTTATAATAAGATAAATAATGAACAATTGTTTGAAAAAAAAACAACAATTTACTTTATCCATATGTATTATTTATTTGAAAATTCAATCCATACTAAAGACAAATATAATTTAATTAACACAATGAAGTCTTTATTAAAAATATTGAATATTTCAAAAATGACAAGTAACAAGATGTATACATCAACAAAAGAAATTGAAAAAAAAACAACTTACAAAAACAATATCTTTAACTAAAGAGAACATTATACTATTTAATGAAATTATTAAAACAATAATAACTTGAAATACATTTTTTAGAACATAAAATTTGCTTATTATAATTTATTTTCTATTTTCTTCATTAAAAAAATTGTAAGCTATATATTCTCTAATTAAATATTAAAATTGAAATCATTAAATAGTATTAACATTTATCCGTATTGTTCGTTACTCTATAATTTTAACAAATAAGAAATTTTATCAATGTCATAACCATTAACACCACTACTAATGTAACTGGAGTGTCAAAAATGCAAAACAAGCCCGAAATGATGTCACCACATTGAAAGTTTCATTGGTTAACATAAAAAAACTTGCGTTGCAAATTTCATTTAACACAACAAAAAATTTCAAAAAAATTAAACAGAACATTTTTTTTATTGCATGCATGTTCCATTTATGAAGAATAACAAAAAAATCATTACGTTTCACATTTCATTCAAACGAAACGAAACATAACAACATAACATTTTATTGTGTTAACACCCTAAATATAACATATTGAAATTAATTTAATTGTTGCTATTTTATTGATCAATTAAATTTTACATGAATTACACATTACAAAGCTTATTAAAGAAAATGATCTTCATATAAACTCATGAACTCATGATTAACTATATCAACAGGCGATTGTTTGTTACATACCCACAAAAGATAAAACATAATTTCTTGGTTCTTAAAATTTCTTAAAACAAAATTAGAAAACGCAACTAATTGACCAAACATAAAAAATAGAAAACAATGATTTGAAGGAAAAGATAAAAAGGGGAGATCAGATAGAGCTAATACATTTAATAGCCATCATATCGGCCATCAAACCAATAGGGAAACAATATAAATCCTCATTTCAACCCTTTTTTCTCCAACAAGCCACGATTTATGAACAATTGTTACATAAAAAATCCACAAAAACACGAAATCATAAAAGTTGTTTTGAATAAATGTAAAATTGGTAGGCATCAGATCTCCAAGGTGATTGAAAGGGTTACATCACTGAACAGTCAGATGCAAATTACCCATTATTTCATTTGTTCCTCATTCGCCCCCACAAAAGAATTGGAAAAATACCATTCTATCAGCAACTAAGATCAAATCGTACAAGATTCAATCAAACAATTAAACAATCAAACAAATAGAAAAAGACAAAACCTTACGTTAGCGAAAGAGAAGTACCGAGTTGTAAGCAGCCATTGACAATTGGAAGTTAGAACAGAGTTACAGAGAGAGAGAGAGGGAGGATTATATAAGAGGCGAATGAAAATTAGGGTTAGGGTTTTGCTTTAGGATGTCATATCGCGGCTCAAACAGACTCCTATTGTCAGCCGTTGGATTGATCAGAGCTATTAGATTTGTACTAAGTCTGACCATATTGGGCCTAAACGAGGCCTTTTTGTAGCCCATTTAGTTTACAGAGATCTCTATTATGAATTTACGATCTGATAGGCTTCCAATATATTAGGTTTATTGGATCTCATTTCCTTGTGAAATGAAGACCTATTAAATTAAATAGGCTCATATAACATAGCCCATAAAAGAAAAAAAGGGCAAAGAACCTGAAAGTTTTCCATTTGTTTAACAAATACAATCAAACTAGTTGAAGAATAAAGGCTACATTGCATTCAAAAGGTTCATTCAATATAGATACCAATACCATACAATTAGTTAATATTGTCACAGTAACAGAGGTGCTGCCCCTAGATGCAATTAGTATGGTCCTGAATTTGCTCTCCTAATTGGAACACCATTTGAAGCATGTTTTAGGAGGGATGCTGCTTCTTCCTTTTCCTGCTCAGATAGAGTGAGAGATACTGAGAGACCACAACTTTAGAGAAATGGAATGAACTAATCCAACAATACCTACATACATTAATTCAATCGTTAGCTATTGAAACAACCAACGGTTAAATGAATTGTGCCAAACTGGACTTTGCAACGCCTAAGTAATATAGCTAACTAATGTTTCATTCTAACCTTAAAATATTTGAAATTGTTAGAAAATCCAAACAATCACAACAAGGAAACACAGAGAAAAACATTGCTCATCAAAAGGTACAAACTTTTGTCAGAATTTTGACATGTTTCTGAAAAATTAAGCGATCATATCTGGGCGTTGCAACGATCAAATGAACAGAGCTAACAATAAAACAATGGCCGAATTTCTGGTTAACAACATTGCAACGTTCAAATACATTGAACCAACCGTTATATGCATATCGTTAATTAGTGAAAACATTCCAATATATGTACTTATTTATTGTCATTAGCGTTTGATTTCTCTAACTTCTGTTATATTTCTTACTTGAAAACTGCACAAAATAAAATATTCTCATACAGGTTGGAAATGATAATTTCAATTAAATAGAAAAAAATCAAGAATAAAATTGAAATTAGACTTAAAAGAAATGAATGCATGGGAAATATATAAATATAAGAAACAAATTTTCTTATGCCGATGAAAAACTATTTTAGGCTGTAAATAGATCAATGTTGCTTAATATTTATTTGATAATTTTATATTTCTTGTAGATACTTGTTCATCTTATGTAATTGGTGAAAATTACCTTAAATCTCTTCAACGTGCTTGGAAGAATTGTCCAATTTTTATTTATTATAATGTTGAATTGTCCTAACTTGAATGAAAGATTTAGAAGAGATTGCAAGGGTACCCCGTAAGGAGGAGATAAGCCTTACAGAGGAAAGAATAGCTCCCGTTGGTCTGGGGCTTTTATGTGCTTTTCATGATAATTATTAAATCTGATCAGAATTTCCATAGATAAAATAGAAAAAAAAACTTGTCCTAGTAAATGAATAATAAACAAATATGGTCCCAAAATAAAAAAAAAGAAACCTTTTGTTGTTTTAGCCTTTTCAGTTCCTCTTCCAAGCAAACAACCTTGTTCTCTAACAAGCTTTTATACGCCTTTGGAACCAAACAAAACCAAAGTTGAGTTATTAGGCTATATATTTTGAAAAAGAAAGACAGAGAAACTGAGAAAGAATAAAACAAGAATAAAAACTGATTTGTTACCAACTTCCTAGCCCGAGATTGAGCAGCTGATTCTCGATTTTTAATAATCCTCTTTTGTTTTCGGTCCATTGTTTCCTTTCCATCCTCCCGAGATCGACTCCTCGGTTCCATACCAGTCTTTGTAAAGAAAGTAGTTCCATCCACTGGCAGGTTAGATGGTCCCACTGCTGCCGGCATTTGTCCGGTTGGCATAGTTGATAGTATATATATGCAACCGTTGGCAAAACTATTTTGTGCTTTTCGTTGCGGATTAAGGTGGTGGTCCGGGCGATAAAATTGCGTCCGTTCGGACTGGTCATGGAAACCATCCAATGGAACCTCTTGCGGATCGTTGAAATTGACATTGTTCATGGAGTTCCGGTATCGGTTTTCATGCCAAGATGCCATTACTTGTCACTTGTGTTAATTACCCCCAACAAGTCTATACTTTCTGGTAAATCGGTAATGCATGCAGCAAAGCAAACAAATTTAGTGAAAGGATCACTAATTAACTGGTATACCTTAGAATCAGTTATGAAACCAAAGTAAAAGTGCATGATCAGATAAAAGAGAGAGGAGAAAAAGGCAGAGATAAAAGTTTTGGAAGTTTGTAGTATTATGCTAGCATACAAGGAGCTCATTTTCCCAAAAAAAGCTTAAGGGATATTTTCGTAAGTAACCCTTTAAAATTCGCAAATAACACTATCTATTTCTAGACACCGTAAAGATGTAGTGTGAGAATCCCAAATATCATTTATCAATTGCATGGGCCAAATTTTTTTAGCTCATGTGATTTTGTTTACGAACCCATGTAGATGATTTTTGTGTTTAAAGAAAAAATTGCGTGTGAAGCATTTTAGGCTTTTAGGACGTAAATATACTTGGATCATGATGCTAGTACTGTAATTTCTATAAGTATTGAGAGAGAGATTCATTTAATTAGGGGGAATAAAGTTTCCTTAAGTGTATACTAATATTTACTTGATCCTCATGTAATGTAATAATCACTTGATCCTTGTATAATATTCACTTCATCAATATTCAATACCTACTATTATCTCATTCGAAATTCAGTTTGAGTTTCGGCGTGAATAAATCGAAATTTCTTGCTTGGCAAGTGATACCAGCTAAAGATAATTTTTCTTTTCATGTGTAGTTTTACCACACTATTCAATCTTATTTAAACCTATACCTCTTAAGGTCTTTAATCAATCTAAATTATTCTAAATCTAAAAAAAATGATTTTCATAAAATATGCATTTGTCACTTGAATGTCATTTTAAATGCTCTACTCAAGAGTTCTTAATGTCTTCTAATATTCGTATATTTTATTTCAAACATTTGAAATGAAACTTTTAGAAAACATAACTTAAATAATTTATTTTTAATTATTATTGTAACTAATTAGATTTTAGTTTCACATCACTTTTAATCTTACTTGGATAAATTCTAATACTATAGATATTGCAAAACAACTCTTTGTGCAAGAATTGATAATATATAAAAAAACAGATTTCAAAAATAGTTTCCAGTTTCGATCTGCTGCGCACTTGTCAATGTTTTCTATGCCATAAATTTTATGCTTTGAATTAAAACACAAGTTAAATATTTTTGAAAACTAGACTTAAGTATATTTCTATACGTATAAATAAATCTGGAATATGTTTAATCATTTGTGAGAACATCAAGTTTGAATCCATAGTTTCAGATATGAAAAACAGATTAGAGTCACCTTTGTAATTTTATAATTTCACAAAATTTCGTAATATTTTTGTATTGCACAATATAGTTTTCTAGAAACTAGACTTCAGCACCTTTCCATTGATAGGTCAAAATGCAAACATTCTTTCATTCAAATTCGAGATATGCAATTCTAAATCTCAACAAAAACAAGACAAACAAATTCCAGTACTGTACCCGTTTTTCTTATTTTTGTTTGCCTTAATAAAATAGTCTAAACTTCATGTTTTATTTTAGAATTTTCGTCCACACATCATAAAATAATGTAGGACCATTTAGATTCACAAAAAAATCATGATTGTGAACATATTTAATATTACTTGATTTCTTTAACATTTCTAAAGATATAACATATTAATATCAAGGAACAAAATGTATGATAATATTTTAAATCATGAAAATACATAAATTTATTATAAAAATATAACTTTCAAAACGCCCATCCTTCACTACATTATGAATAAAATTGCAATATTTTTTGTTTGTTATGAGAATCAAATGCATCCTAAGAAATGATCTAAAGGTCCCATATACAAATAGGAAGGTCTCTATCTTAAACCCTAAACCCTAGATGCCCATCGATTGGACTACAAAACTATTCACGCACTTCATGTATTTTTACAATAATAAGTTACATAATTTTGTACAATAGAGATATATTTACAACTTGGATAACTTTTTTAATTTCTCAGTGAAGTATCAATAAGACGCAACACAACAATCAGAGAACAAGTTTAACCATGCTTCCCGAAGAATTAATCGTGATGATTTTCGCACGTCTTGTTTTAAGCTCTCCTCGATATTTTCCCGATATTTGCAATCTCAAGTTGACGTAATTAATCAATTTTTCTGTTTGTCCTCCATGCATAATTTTATTTTGTGATCTATCAATTATCTTTTGCTTCACATTACTTTGATGTGATCTACTCTGTGATAATATGTATTTATGATCAAAATTGTACATGTATATATATACATTACGTTAATTTCATTCTATCTTTTGTTGTTTCTTGGTTGTATAGATGCAAATGTTTTTTGCTTTGTCGATGGACATTAGAATGTGAATATTCAGAATGTTTATGGAGATCAGATTGCAGGATCGAAATTATGATATAAGTTTTGAAGGATTGTGCAGATGCTGAAAATTGAGGAGGCATATTTCATTCTAGCAGTGGTACATAAGGGATATTTTGGGTGCCTGAATTTGCAATATGTACTATTAAAAAATCGTTAATTTGTTAGTTCTAACAATAAACAAATTTCCATTTTTTTTCACTTCCTCATGTAGTACTTGAATTGTTATAACTCTTAGGCAGTTTATAATTGTTAATATTATTATGCAGTTTACATTAAAGGATATTTAATTTTAAATACTATTAGGCTATTCTTTTGAAAGAAAATATTATTAGACAGTTTATAATTGTAACTTTTCTAAAGAAAACTATATTTGAAAAAACAAATAGTGCAAAAGGAACATAGCTTCTTTATAAGTTAATTAAAAAATGACACAATGCAACACTATATTTAATGAACGCTTGGAATCTTCGACTCCTAGGACGCACTCTTTTTTCTGATGCGTTTCCTCTCAACAATGATGATCAGATCAGTTACAGACATATGGGGAGAAGGTGAGGATATACGTCACTTGCAGAAGATGACAAACTTCAGAGGAGAAACATGAGTGCAACACTTTAATGTGGGAGATTCACTATGAATGAGGTCAGCTTATAGACTTTTGTAGTGTTGTGTGTCGATGGCACCATGAACACAATGAGCTATGTTCATTATAGGATTGTTTTTTTATTATATGTGGTTTATGTGTTATGTGTGATTGTTTTTTATTGTTGGATATATATTGATTATTTTGTATACTTTATGTCATAGATTATTAATTATTTTACTTTTGATATATTGCATGATTTGAATGTGCAATCATGTTTGATTGATGTGAATGACATGATGATCTGAATGTTTTATTAATTGTTGTGTACACAACAATGTATGTGTGTGTGTATATATGTCTAGAAAAGCTATATATTATTAATTAGTAAATTAATTTTGGTGAGCTAGCAATAAAAAATGGGCTAGCCACGTAAGCAGCAAAAATATTTCTAGAATGTTGATGTTCTACGACGGGTATATATTTACCAAGAAAAAGTTATAATATAGAGTATATATATACCAGGTATCAAGTCGTACAAGCTGTAAAAGAGTAAAAGGTGTTGGCAAGAAATTTTCTATAAAAATATTTAATCTTCCATGTCATGTATTAATTAATAAAAAAATGTAGAAACCGGAGGGTTTCAATTCTACGCCTTCTCATTTACGACGAATTTTAACTTATTTTTTGCAACTCCGACATTTACAATATAACCGATGCATAAGCCTCTGAATATTCTGTGTGGAAAAAGATTTTTCCTATAGTGTATAAAAGTTATATGAACATTATAATTGCCTAATATCTAAGAATGAATGGGCATCGTTGCATGCAGGGGTTGATATGTAGATAAAGATAGAGGGTACCTAGCTGCTTGTCTGTGTTTTTAGTTGTACAAAAATTCTTCGTTTGCTTTAATAGTAAGTGAAAGGCAGGATGCTCCCCTACTAATTTCCAAAAATATTCAAGAATGAAATAGTTTATGGATATACATCTAATATCAGGAGCGTATTCAGATCAAAATTAAACAGCGGCATACTTATTAAAATTAAGCAGTTAATAGTCCAATTTAAAATTAAGCAGCGACACCCTTCTAAATTTAAGCTATAATTTTTTGAATCAAATTGAAAATTTAGTACTCGAAAGCTTCATTTCAAAATCAAGCAGCGGCACAGCTCTGATCTTGCTCATGTATAAGTCCGCCCCTGTCTAATACGCCTCAATCTAGCTTAATTTCTTTATTAATCGACTAAAACAGTGGGTTAGGTCTTTGATGTCTAATATAATACACAAATACAACTGGGTGTACTGCTGCTAGCTGCATTGGAATCTAGAAGCACTTGATACTTCTTTTGGGTTTCCGGGGCCTCTATGAAAATAACAAAATGGAAAAACTGTCTTTAGTCTCTTTCACTTTCGTCACCTTTTCTTGGAAGCTGTTCTTCTGCAGCGTAGCAATTACGGACAGTTTAAATTTTCTGCGTTGTAAGTTACGAGCGTTTCAGATTTGATTCAGAAATTCTGATATTATAAAATTTAGTTTGTACAAATCTCGATGCAAATTAAAAATTGAAATTTACTGCGCAACACGCACGATATTTTTGTTGCACGTTAGAAGATCTCATTCACCTTTTCTTTTCCAGAGAATCTTGATTCAAGAAAAAAAACTATAGTAAAGTGCACTCACCTTTATGTACAAGTTCCGATTCCTCAGTAGCCAGCATCAAGAAAAATAATTAAACCCAATTCAAGATTGTACTGTGCTCTTTGTATCCGCAGTAGAGCGCATAAAATATTCGTGACTTGTGACTCGTGACTCGTTTGTGTTCGACTTGCTAACAATTCGTTCGTTAATAATTTGAGTATTAACGAGCCGAGCTGAGCCAGCTCATTAGTAAACGAGCCGATCTTGAATTGTGACAAGCTAGACTCGTGTAAGTATCGAGACCTTAACGAGTTAATCTGGACCGTCGAATTGGGTACCATCATATATAAATAGATCTTTACCATAGAAAATTTTCAAGATATTATAATTTTATTATGTTTTTTAAACTATTTTGTCATTTTTCTTGCAAACGAGCGAGCTCGAGTCTTAACGAGTCGAGCTCGAGTTGAGAGTTTCAACTCGTGACCACTTGTAGTAACAAGCCGAGCCAATTCGTTAATAAACAAACCGAGTTCGAGTTCGTCCCAGCTCGCTCGAGCTCAGCTCGTTTGCACCCCTAACTAAGGTTCAGCCGGTAATAGAGATAGGAGCAAACAACAGTGTTATTGGTGAAGGTTCTTTTGAAAACGGTCTTTATGTTTTTAATTATCAAAAAATGAACTTTCATATTAAAAAAGATGACTTAAGCAATTTATGGCATAGAAGAATTGGACATCCATCTAATAATGTTCTTCGGAAATTATTTCCAAATCTAAATTATGAATCAAATTCATGTGATGCATGTATCTTTTCTAAACAAACGAGATTACCATTTCCCTCATCAACAACACAATAAAAAAAACCATTTGAACTTGTTCATTCCGATGTTTGGGGACCGGCACCCTTAACTTCATATAATGGATTTAATTATTTTGTCTTATTTATAGATGATTTTTCAAAAACTACTTGCATGTATTTGTTAAAATCAAAATCCGAAGTATTTTCAAAATTTCAAGAATTTTGCAACGAAATTGAAAATCAATATAACACAAAAATTAATATTTTTAGATCCGATAATGGTACGGAATATATTAACAATAATTTCACCGAATTTCTAAAACAAAAAGGAATCATTCATCAAACCACATGTGTTTATACCCCTCAACAAAATGGAATTTCCGAAAGAAAAAATAGACACATATTAGAAGTAGCTAGATCTCTTTTATTTAATAATAATGTTCCAAAACGATTTTGGTCGGAAGCGGTTCTTACCGCTACATACTTAATAAATAGACTACCTAGCTTAATTCTTAACTACCAAAGCCCCTTGGAAATTTTGTACAAAAGAAAGTTGATTATAAATCACTTAAGAGTATTCAGGTGTACATGTTTTGTTCACACACAAATAATTGATAAGTTGGACAAAACCGCTATAAAAACTATATTTCTTGGATATTCTTCAAGCAAGAAGGGTTATAAATGTTATGATCCAATTAATAAAAAATTCTATGTTTCTCGAGATGTAACATTTCGAGAAAATGAACCCTTTTACCAAAAGACTTGTTCTAACAATGGTGAGACCAATAAACCGGACCAAATTTTTTCTATGTCTCCAATTGTGTATGAATTAGATATACCAAGAAGAGTTGAAGACATAAATGTGCAAGAAGAAATCGAAAATTCAAATCACGAAGACACAAGTGAGGGGGAGCATGACAACACGTTCCAAACCTCTCTTGAAATCGAAGAAGAAGAAGGAGGGGAGGAAGAAAGTAGCAATGTTGGAGGAGAAGTCTCATTGAGAAGATCAACTCGTCCATCAAAGCCGTCTACAAGGTTACGAGATTTTGTAACCTACAAGGTTCAATATCCCATCCAAAATTATGTTTCATACGATAAAATAAGCCATAACCATCGCACCTTCTTAAGTGCAATAACCAAAAATGAAGAACCAAAAAATTTTGACGAAGCAAAAAAGAATCCAACTTGGACTAAGGCCATGAAAGAAGAGTTATGTGCTTTAGAAAAAAATGATACTTGGACAATTGTTCAATTGCCGAAAGAAAAAAAAACCGTTGGTTGCAAATGGGTTTATGAAATAAAATACAATAGTGATGGTACCATTGAACGGTATAAGGCAAGATTAGTTGCCAAAGGTTATACCCAAACATACGGTATTGATTACCAAGAAACCTTTGCACCGGTTGCAAAGATGAATACCATACGGATTTTATTATCCATAGCAATAAATAATGGTTGGAGCCTATATCAAATGGATGTAAAAAATGTTTTTTTTCAAGGGACACTTGAAGAAGAAGTGTATATGTTCCTACCACCGGGTCACAAAAAGGAATACGATACTAATTTAGCTTGTAAGTTAAAGAAAGCTATTTATGGCCTCAAGCAATCTCCAAGAGCATGGTATGGCAAGCTATCTCATTTTTTAATTAATTGCGGGTTTAGAGTAAGCCAATCCGATAACTCATTGTTTTCAAAACATGAGCATGGAGATACAACTATTGTTCTTATATATGTTGATGATATCATAGTTATCGAAAACAATTGTGAAAAAATTAACAAAATAAAAAAATATTTGAAAGAAAAATTTGAAATAAAAGACCTTGGTCGGTTAAAATATTTTTTAGGAATTGAAATTGCACACTCTACCAAAGGTCTCTTTATTTCACAAAAAAAATATACTTTGGACTTGTTGAAAGAAACGGGAAAATTAGGGGCCAAACCGGTATCTACCCCTATTGATAGCAATTGTAAATTAAATTCGGAGGATGGTGAACCGTTAGATGATATTACTCAATACCAAAGACTTGTAGGCAAGTTGATTTACCTAACGATAACAAGACCCGACATATCATATGCCGTAAGTCAAGTAAGCAAATTCATGCATGCACCAAGGAAACCCCACCTTGATGCAATTGATAGAATTTTAAGATATTTAAAGAAATCACCCGGAAAGGGTATATGGATGAAAAATAATAATTCTAACGAAATATGTGGCTATTCCGATGCAGATTGGGCCGGAAGCTTTGACAGAAAATCAACGACCGGCTATTGCACATTTGTAGGCGGAAACATAGTCACATGGAAAAGCAAAAAGCAAAATGTCGTGGCACGATCAAGCGCGGAAGCGGAATATCGAGCCATGACATCCACCGCAAGTGAGCTCACTTGGATCAAACAATTGCTTGGAGAATTAAATTTTCCAATCAAGGGTCCAATGAAGATGTACTGCGATAATAATGCGGCAAGACACATAGCTTCGAACGCGGTATTTCACGAAAGGACCAAGCATATCGAAGTTGATTGCCACTTCATAAGAGAAAAAGTTCAAGCCAAGGAAATCGAAACTCCTTATGTAAAAAGTCAAGACCAATTGGCCGACATTTTTACAAAAGGTCTCATACCGAAGGCATTCGAAGAAATAGCAAGCAAGCTAGGACTAATAGATATTTACAATCCTAGCTTGAGGAGGAGTGTTGAGAAATGAAAAAACTTGACCGTTGAACAAAAGGACCTTTAACGGTCATAAAGTTGATTGTTGAACCAAAATAAAATGTAACGGCTAATTTGATTTGATGGGTAACGGCTAGTTGAATTGGTTATAAATATGCACATAATATTTGTAATTGATACAACAACTAGAAATACAATGCAATATTATTCTCTCCATTTTCTTCTCAAATTATAATTTTCTACAAACAGCAACATATTAAGTCATTAACAGGTCTTTGCACACCAATTAATCTTAATAATATTATCTAGGCTTCAAATCTTCCTGTCTGGTAAGGTTTCCACGTCGATCCGGACCGTTGAACTGCAAGAGGGCTGATCTCAACACAAACGGATGGTTTGGATTTGTGTGGAAACTTTCCGTGTGCGAAAAATTGGTTTACATTACCTAATTAAGGTATCAACTGGTACCGGTGCAAGAGAGAGGTTGGAGAAGGAAGCAAGATTAGGAGCTAATTAATTTTAGAAAAGTAAATAAAAGAAAATATTTAGAGTGCTCGATTTTAGAATATTTATCCGTCTAGAAATGAAGAGTGTTTGATTTTAATTATTAGATGATTTATTTTAAAAACTAATTTATAGATATTTTCATACAAATTTACATATAGAAAAATATTCTTCAAATTTAACAATGGAGACTTGAATTGATATAATAAAAAATTATTGTGTTTAAAAATTTTAATATTTAGTCTTGATTTTAGTTGTGAAATAAGAACTTGAGTTCTTGGTCAAAATGTTCATTTTAAACACATTTACAATAACGATTCGTCTATTCATACTTTCAAATTTGAACAAATCTTGATGAAGTAGTTCACTAACATGAAATCAACACAAAACCTACAACAATGTTGAAAACGAACGGGTCTGATGCACTTTCAACTATATCCAATGGTTCATGTCACTTGTTGTAAAGTTAGAGGTTCAAAGTTCAAAACTCTATGTGTAGCAACCATTTTTTCATTAACGATTATTATATGATTTTTTCAATTTTTTCTAGTAATCATTAATTTAAGTCAAAATCATATGATAAGATAAGTTGCTTTCGTGAATACCAGATAAATTATTTGAAATGTAAATGAACAGTTCTAAAATAAGAAACAAATATAATTGAAAAATTCAACTCCACTAATTTAAATTTTATCAAATTCATTGATCGAATAAATATATATGAACTGTCTTTTATATTTGGCTAAATCAATATTTAGCATCTAAAAGAAACAACCATAACTGTGACATGTAAAAAGTTTGAAATTTATATACATGAAGTCCTCTTATTTGTATTTTCTCCTTTTTAATTAATTATATGCTTTGTGTACGGTTCTAGAGATAGTTGCAAAAATATAGATGTTAAAAGATAAGATAATGCCTGACTACAAACGCTGAAAGATCTTACTGGTATCTGATTACTTAGAATTGCATGAAAATGAATAAATGCTGAAAACTATTAAAAAAGATGGGAAATGAAAATGGAATGAGAACATGGTGGGAAAATTGTGTGCCAAACTGGTAATGGTCTTGCAATTAGGCGCCAAAATCGAAAATTGTGTGCCAAAATTTTCATGGGAAGAGTTAATTATGGTGTTTCTTTTGTTGTATCAATTTGGTCTTGCAATCTAGTGTTGCAATTCATGTTTTAGCATTTATTAAAAAAGAAAATTAAAAAGTTGCATGATTCGTGCTACATGAGTGATGCTCTTGCACAGGGGCGGATCCAGGATTTTCGTCAGGGGGGGCAAGATTTATAAATTTTTTTCAGGGGGTGGCAAAATAACACAAATTTTCAAATATACATGGTTATTTCGGAAAAAAATTTGACAAATCGCACAAATACACTGAATTATTTTGCAAATTTTTTTTGCATGGATCCGCCCCTGCTCTTGCACAATGATGCTGCAAAGATGGGGAAATAACTACATCAAACATAATCTTTTGCATGCGTGATGGTTTTTCTTCCAGTGACTTATACGTGTTACAAATTCTATGAATAAACACAAGATCTCACCGAGACATATCATCGAACAACTTACATGCACAAACTTTATAGACATAGAGACCCCACATGAGGGGAAAAAACCTTGTCATTTATTTATCTCAAATAATATAATTACCCTAGAGATCCAAATGCTCTCTGATCTAAAACAAAATTTTTACGTCTAACTTAAGTCAATGATTAAACGAGATATGTCAGATAAACTATCGAGGGTGTCCACCTTTCGTTTATCTCTGACATCAAAACCATATTTAACCCTTATACAGATCTACTCCATAACTGAATTCTAAAACTTTAATCTACTTACAAATTAAATAGATTAATATAACACAAATACCTTGATCCAAATTCGAATTGGATCACAGCAAACTCGGAAGGCCGAATCTGAGACGCTCTTCTCCTCGGAGTATCAGACGTCTGATACCTCTATCGGATATCCACTAGGACGATCATAGAGCAACTTATTTCTTCTGCCAGAAATACCGTAAACAGCAATATCCCGCAAAAACACTATTCACCGAGATAAGGACTAAATAAAATATCTTTACGACTCGCATTTATTCAAATATGAAATACCGCTCTTTCGCAAAAATACTATTTTCTGAATCCCGTAAACAACCGTATACGACAAAGAGAGAAAGTATATTTATCGATTCGATCCTGAGTTAACAAATACGATGTGATTTTTTATGTAAATTTCTCTCTCCCTCTACTCCTCTATTTATAGAAAAATGAGGAGGTGGATAATTACCAAAATACCCTTGAAAAAGCAAAATTACCTTTTTGCCCTTATGAGGTCGGCAAGGATATCAAAATATCCAAAATTGTGAAAAGACAAAAATGCCCCTTGCCGACCTCTATTTATTTATTTATTTTTTTTAATTTTATTTATTTATTTTTAATGAAGGTTTTAATTTGATAATGACTTTCATCCCAAATTCAAAACCATAATCAATAATTAAAATCTAAATTAAATATAAATAAATATACATAAACATATAATTTTTCTCAATAATTATATTTCTCAGGATTTGGTATTGGTTTGGTTACGGTATGATTTTATACAATGTATCGTATACGTTTATAAATTCAACCGTTGTTTTTGCTTGTCATCTTCTATGACATATATAATTTAATCATATCATATATAATTAATTATAACCATCTTAATATTAATTATAACATATTTATAATTAATCATTAAGATTCTCTGATTAGCTACTATACGGTGTGACCCAATAGGATCTGTGTTATGTTGGTAAATAGAATTAAAACCATTTTAACTTCTATAATCATATGAGGCATTTGACATCTACGCTATGACCATCCAATTACACAGATGATGTTGTACTTATGCAATATCACGATCCACTAAATATTTTAGTCGTGTTAATTCTTTCGTCTCACAGTATCGGATTAGTTTTAAGATAGGTGTGTGTCATCCTTGCAAACTTAATCTTTTCTCGATCTTGAGCAGACTTATCAAAATATTATTACCCTTGTAATTATACTGTATGCAGATAATCTTACTGTATCAAGGGACCCAGTGATATTGTAACTCGTATAGAGATACAAGGGACAATAGTACTTTCAGTAAACCATCACTACCTCAACTAAGCTATGTATACCGAAAAGCTAAAGTTATGACTGCGTTTTACCGACAGCGTTAGATAACAATCACACATACACATCTCTTGATAGGAAAGATGAATACCTCATACTTTAGAACTTAACACTGAATGAAAACATTAATGACACGTACACAATTCTATTTATTGTTTCATTTGAAGTCTGTCAAATACCATGTTCCTGTAACATGTATTCATGTGATTAAAATGACATTCATGTCTATGGTCTGTAAAACTTAACCATCTTTTAATCCACATTCTAACTTTGTAACGTTAAGTTAATATTGTTCTTGCTAATTACCTTGGTTAGAGACTTTTAATAATATATATCATCAATATTATGAAGTTTCACAATTCCATTTATTGACTCTAGTCAGATAAAGGAATGATTCATAAATTCAATAATACTCAAGGTAACAAAATGACAATTTATTAATCACTCAATTAATGAACAAAGCTTTATGTTAATTTATCATATTATTGACTTCTAGATTATTACAAACTAACACAAGTTATATATAAAGGACTATTACTTTTATCACTACTTGTTGTAAGTAGCTTTTAATAATAATCACGTTATACAATCCTCATGTGAAAAAGATACATGTCTCAATCTTAGAATCAAAGACACGATAACATCAATGACACAAACACAATTCATATAATGCTTTTATCTATTAGGTCTATTTGATATATGAAACATTTCATATATTCGTGTTATTAAATGATTTTCTTTTATCAACATTTGCAGAACTACAACGTACTTTTAATCAATACGACAGTCTTATATGACATATTAGTGTTCCTGCTAATATCCGAGACATGTAAACATTTTATAGTTGTATATTCATTATATTTAGAGTTTTGCGATTCAAGACCAAGTGCATATTCTTGAACACATTTAAATATGAATATAAAACTCATGAAACAAGATGTGAATAACATCCAATTCATAAATATAACATAAAAGTAATCAGCAAAATATAACTTTTAGAACACAAATCTAACAGATTATTCATTAAATAATTATTTCCTTAGAAACTATGTGTCAATAGTTATTTAGTAACAACCGTTGTTTTATCTCTAATATTAAATTACTATATCTCTGCGGTGGGTGACTATGTGTCTTTTTTCAACGACTTGCAGTTTTTTGAGTTACTAGCACATGAATCTTTATTTGTTCGTCATTATCAAATCGACGGTTGGAGTTTGTTCTGCTTATGGTTAACTCATCTCGTTTTCTTTTATTTTTGGTTGCCGGTGGCTTATCTTCTCGGAACTAAATCATCAAATTTAGGATTTCTGGGATTTCATCTGGTCTTTTCTTGACGAATCATTTTGCTCTGATTTGCATCAGTGCCTTCTCATTTTGAGTTTAGATCGTTCTATCTAGAATTAGGATTTTATCTAAGGGTGGTCTTCACGATCTAACTCACGATAGCGGGTTAGTCTTTACCATCAAGGGATGATGGATGATGAGATGAGCTTAACGACATATAAAACGACATAGTAGGTCATGAAATCATTTTTTGGACCCAGACAGATCGTGAGACGGATCATGTGAGATCCGATATTAAGTACGTCCAAGATCGATATTATACAGTATGGCGTCTTCGGCGGTACAAGTCTTCAAAGTTTCGACAAATCAAGATGATCAAGGTGGTCGACGAGGATTGCAGCGACGTCCTTCTCATGACCTTTATTTGTAGGACTTAGTCTATGTGTGCTTGTAATTTGTTTTCTTTTCTGTTCTTTTCATCTCACGTACTCTCTATCACGTACTCTTTTTTTGGTTAATAAAATATTATGTAGGCGAAGTCTATTCTTTAAAAAAACATGAAATTGCCAACGGTTCTTAATTTATATGACTCACCAACCTCTTAGACATGAACTGTTGCAAAATCGTTGGACAATGTGATTTTTAATCGTTGATAGATCTCTTTTGTCTGGTAGCTATATAAGAACAACTTAGAAAACTTAAGTTCTGATTCGGTTTCGACATGCAAATAATCCTTAGAATAATTTTTCTGGTCACTATTCTTTTCTGGTTCAACAAAGCTGTCTTTCAAAAAAGAAGCTCCATAGTGCAAGGGGCAGATCCATGTACAACTAGGGGGGCGTTTTTTGCGAAATAACCATGTATTTTTAAAAATCTGTGTTATTTTGCCCTCTCCTGAAAAAAAATTATGAATCTTGTCCTCTCCTGACGAAAATCCTGGATCCGCCCATACTTCTGCAGCGCCATCCCTACGACAGTGCGCGCATCAGAATAATTTTGTAAACGTACAAATTCACTTTTTTTAGCTCAGCAATCAGCTCGGATTTAGATTAAGACGTGTAATGGGTCATGGATCAGGTTCAATTGTGTTGGACTTCAGACTGTCAGAACAAGAAAATTAACTTGTTGAGTGAACCGACTCATTAATCATGCAAAGTATAAGTAATAATAACTTCCCTTGGTGCAAAGAGTATATCAGCGTAAACACCAAAGATATTGATTTACGCAGTCACGCAGACATGGATCGATTGACATTACGATATATATAGCAATAAATTAAAACTCATGCACGTGATAAAAGATAATGGTGGATATCACACTTTGAGATAAGAGAAGAGATGAATAAAACAAGCTTTCTTTCTATTAGAAACTCTTATATCTTTCTTACATACCAAACAACAAATTTACAACTCTATTTATAGGCTAAGACAAAAGAAATATCTAGAAAATTCGTACGATTCAAAATAAACACTGAGACTCACCATATTTTTTTTTTCATATTCTCTTTTTTTTCTTCTTCTTCTTTTTCTTCGTCATGATCGGTCCCTCTTAATCAACTAAAGCTCTGATACCAATTTGATAAAAGAGCTGAATTAACTCACAACTACTATATTATTTTCAAGTGCTTTTCAACTCTCTCTAATAGAACTCATTTGAACTATTTAACTTTTATATTTCTCTTTTGAGTTGTATTCTTACAATAGAAAGACAATCTATTTATAGATATTAGCATGCTCTTCTAAAATTGAAAAATAATAAAATCTAATTGTGGTCATAAAACCCCACTATATCCTATATCACCTCTTGTCCTTTCAACTTCAAAAAACTTTTGACATTTTATCTTCCACTAACTTCTAAATTAAAACCCACTAAAAGTATCATTTAATGTTTATTCAATAGCATGCGTACGTGTTCTTATTGGTTCGAATTGACCCACTTGATTGAATACAATACCTCTTCTACATCAGTCTATCCAGTGGCTAAACTGTAAGTTGCTATTAAGAAAAACAAATTTTAGAGTAACGAAGATTTGCACGTTGGATAATGATCCTTGACTCTCCCACATGTTAATAAGAAAGCAGAAAATACAACTTTTTTTGTTTTCTATTTTTCTCATGTGTGTTATGTACACTGGATCATTTAAAATTGAAAAAAATATATACAAGTTCTCATATTTTGCCTTCCATTCCAGTACCACCTATGAATATGGGTCCCACTTCTGTGTAGGGCCCACAATAAAAAAGAAGATGCGATTTGTGGTACCACTGACCCTTTCTGCAATTCCAAGGGAGACCGAGTACAACTTGCCTCCATCCTACCAGGATACCAGTACGTACCAGTCATACAGAAAACGGATAAAGAAAGCTGGTTTCAGTGGTTTGTACATTAATCTAACTTTAATACACTAATTGGTTCGTCCTATTACGTTTACCACCAATCCTATCAATCTGCCTTACTTTTTTGCTTTGGCATCTGAGTTCATCATTTTTGCGGTATATGCTTCGAATAAGCGATCAGAAGTTCAAGATATTGTATACTGTAACTGAATTACTAATGCGAACACAACATTTAAGTAAGCATTAGCGGCCACAACTATACTTAATTATCATTTTGGTTATTAATGCTATATTCGTGTACTATTTTGAAATAAATGAAGGATGCTGGTTTCAGTGGTTTGTACATTAATCTAACTTTAATACACTAATTGTTCGTCCTATTTCGTTTGCCACCAGTCCTATCAATCTGCCTTACTTTTTTGCTTTGGCATCTTAATTAGTTCATCATTTTTGCGGTATATGCTTCGAATAAGCGATCAGAAGTTCAAAACATTGTATACTGATGCAAGCATTAGCCACAAATATACTTAATTATCGGTTTGTTTAATGATATATTCGACTACTATTTTGAAATAAATGATCGATGTGGCATGGGATATTTATGTAGGAAGCAAAATATATTGCCTATCGTTAACAGTTTCTAAAGTTTTTGAGAAAGGTAGAGTACTTCTGTTGCTCTGGAAGGAATTTCTTTAATTGTCATTTGTTATTTGCAACTTGAAAGATATCAACTGTATTCTCTACAGAGGTGGTCTCATTTAGTAGTATGGATTTTCTTATTATAATAAATTGAAAACGCCAGCCTCAGGCTCAGAGTGGTCAGTGTAGATCTTTTCATGCAAGAAGACTATTCGCAGTTAATAGAAGTAGCAATTAGAATATATAGCAATAATGAATTAGTATATATTATACAACAATTAGCAAGTTATTACCAACGATCATCCTAAGGCATGCTTCGGAGCTTCCTATTTGGAAACTGCTATGGAGATCTTCGTTAATTTGATTAGATAAATAATGCAATCCAAGGTGTTCAGATTTTTTTTATGGTGTGAGGGAGACGAGGATAAGCTCATTATAGTTTACTAGTAGTGAATTATACTTAATTCGCTTGCTAGGTTTGGAAGTCGAAACATTGAAGGCTTTATAATTTGGCTATAGATCCAATATGTGAACATATACTACGTATATATATAGTCTATAGTGTGATTGATTACCAAATTTGTAGGATGTTGAATGTTCTATATATTTCTTGTAGTTCTTACAATAATGGGTACTGGAGCTTTCTAGTGATGAATACTTTTAATTATACAAGTTTTTCATTTACAAGTCTATATATTTCAGGAACTTCTGTCAAGAAGGGCAACCTACGCTCCAAATTTGCATGTATCCAATCAAATAAAACTTGAATTATGAAAAATAATTTCTTGGCCAACACTGAGTTCAATCCTCATAGATGAAACAATGTTAGGTTTGAATGAGCTATATATAGAGGGTAACATTAATTTATCATAGAAAGAATGATGCATGCATCTTTATTAAATTTCTAACAAAAAAGAAGTAATTAAATCCTTTGTCTCATAAGGTCTTGAAAAGACTAATGCAGTATACATGCAGTAGTTGTCTGTAGGGGTGCCAACGGTTGCCATTTCAACCGTGTTCCGTTCCGTTTCGTGCAAAACATAACGGAAACAGAGCGATTTTTTATCTTCCGTAAGAAAAATGAAATGGAACGGAATGAAATATTATTTTCTTGGAAAAAGACGGAAGGGTAATGGAACAAAATTGTAACTTCTGTTTCAACCAATTTAGCATAAAATATTACGAAATTTTGTATTTTGTTATGTATTGTGCAAAATGGAACGGTAATAACTAAACGACTTCTTTTCATTTGTAAAACGGAACGATTTTTTACGTGGATGAAACATAACGAAAAAGGGAATGGTCATTTTCCATTTCTTTTTTTTCACGTTTGACACCTCTAGTTGTATGTACTGTAATACAATTTCTACTTATGTACACGAATTAATGTATTATATATATAACCCCCATATATTTGCTTTTTGTTTACTTTCCGCCAATGTCAAGGTAAGTAAGATATTAAGTATGCCTTAATTTTATATGCTTAATAATAACAAATTTGTCACGAAATTTTATATGCTTAATAATAACATATAATAATAATTTGTTATCAACTACCATATCGATATTTATATCATATTACTTTATTTCAAATGATATTAAGTATAAATTATAATTAATATAATTTGTATGCTTAATTATAGCATATAATAGTAATTTGTTCACAAAATATATTTTCAAAGAATAATATATTGAATGAGCATGGTCTAAAACTTGATCTACTAAAAAAATAACAATTAAACAGCTATGTCACCACTAAAACCGCTATATCGCCGCTAAAACGCCAAATCGTGTCCGCTTTATCGGCCGCTAAAACTGCTATATTGCCAAAAACCGCTAAAACCGCATTTTTCAATATATTTTGCGTTATAGCTCCAAAAACCGCTAAATCGCCGTTTTATCACTGCTATTTAAAAGCTTGGTTGGACCTCAAATCATCAAGACCACTTTTTTCAAGTGTTCTCTTATATTTTTCATGATTATTGACAGATCTAACTACCTCCAATAAAATTTATAGATAATATTTTAAATATGAACCAGTCCAATCTAAAATACTGCCTCCGTCCGTGCCACTTGCTATGTTCATTTTTCATAAGAAAACAATTAAAGAGTACTGAAAATAAAACTATTATCTCTAAATTAATAACTGTTGACAACAATACTTTATCCGCTCTCAACAATTTTCAAATGAAAGAAAAATAAGAACAAGAGAGTTCTCGCAGATGCAACTAGTCTATACTTGAATATGTACATGCACAATCCAGTCATTCTCATTATAATTGATTGGATATATATTAATGACAACATGCACAATATATATAAAAAAATACGATCGGTTCTCGCAGCTAAGTACAACCATAAATACTCACATAATCCAGTCATGCATTATTTCTTATTAATATAGTTGTTTGGTTATTTATACCATTATACCAACATGCACAACATCTCAAGACTCACACATCTGCACATCAAACTGTTACAAGATGTAATAAAAACTTGTATATCATGATTTAATTGCTCTTCCACCAGACCACCACTATTAATTATCTATCAGCGCGGTGCGGAATTAGTTCTCCGTAACTGAGGCCTTGTTTCTTCTTGTGACACTGAGTGCAGTTCCTTCAGGTTGAACTCCTATATGAAGTTAAACTCAGTGTAATTACACTTTCCAAAGTAGTTTAAGAATAATCAATCACATCTAAATATACAGAGAACAAATTAAAATAACAAATATTTGGTATAGTTAGAATCATGAAAACATAAAATCTGTCAATATATATATATATATATATATAAGTGAGGCTATGGTGTTCCTCAAAGCACGTGCTTTGCAATTGTAGACTATTGGATCTTCGAATATCATGTTAGCATGAATCACAAAGCGTGATCTAATGGTTCACAATTGCAAAGCACGTGCTTTGCGGAACACCATAACCTCACTATATATATATATATATATATATAGAGAGAGAGAGAGAGAGAGATAGGCTAGGGTGCTCCATGGGAGCACCAAACCGCTAATGCTCCACATCGTATCTCCAACGACCGATCCGAACCGTTGAACATGATCTACATATTTAAAACTACTTTGGAGATTGAATTTTATATTTTTTGAATTTTTTGCTATTTTTTAGAGAGGTATGAATATCACAACTTTTGTTGGTTTATAAACCGTTTGATTAGCAACTTTTCTACCTCTTTAAAAAAATAGCAACAATTTAAAATATATATATATAAAATTCAAATCTCCAAGTAGATTTTAATATGTAGATCATGTTGAACGGTTTGGATCGGTCGTTAGAATTTTTAAATTGAAAATAATGGATGTGGAGCACGAGCGGTTTGGTGCTCCATGGAGCACCCTAGCCTTTCTCTCTCTCTATCTCTCTCTCTCTCTCTATATATATATATATATAGCAAGGCTAAAATAATATGCATAGTACACCCCATTTCGTACTAAGCGGCTATGTATATTTAATTCGCTCAATAAATTAAAATTTAAATTGCTCAATAAATTCTTCATATTAAAATTTCGTGATTTATTATTTTTTCTTGCTATTTTTAAATATTTTTAAAAAACAGCTCAGAAATGACACTTTTGTAGTATATATTAAATCTGGACTGTTTTTAAAAAATATTTAAAAAATAGCAAGAAAGCTCTAAAAAATCACAAAATTTGATTTCTTACAATGTTTTAATGTGAAGACTTTATTGAGTAACTTAAATCTCAACTTATTGAACTATACATATATGCATAGTACGAAATGGAGTGTACTATGCATATTATTTTATCCTTACTCATATATATATATATATATATATAGAATTGGGCTATGGTGCTTGATCAAGCACAGCCTCAGCCGTGCTTGACCATCCCGTGCGTCCGATCTCGTGTCAAGATTCACACCAGGAGGCGCTGAGAATTTTGGAAAAATTTAAATGGATCTATCCAGTCGAGTCGCGTCGAACGATTTCTTCTTTTCATTTCGCTACTTCTCTCCCCCAGACGAATTGACTCTCACCTCCAAAGAGAAACCCTAAGTCTGGGAGCACGACACCATGACACTAGCCTCATCCCATGCTCCGGCGTAAAACCCTAGATCTTCTATAATCGATGATGTGAGCCTCCGAACTCTAGATCGGTCACCTCTGAACCCCCAGATAGGAAATCCTAAGTTCAACTCGATGCACCATTATTTCCTCTCTCGTCTTCGGTTACATCAACTATAGCAAATCCCAATGCCAAGAAATAAACTAGTTCGATTTCAACAAATCCCTAAGGTCTCTCTCTCCCCCCCTCATCTCCCGAGATTAGTTATATTTAGGATTAGTAAAATTACAGCAAATTTATTTGGGTTACATTAACAGCAAATTCTAGGATTGAGGTTACATTACTTAATCGTCTACAACAAATCATATTCAATTGTGTAAGATGTCATATCTAGCCTGATATGATGTTTGGCACTTTATTGCTTTAATTTGGCTCTAATTCCTCATCTGTTTTTATGCCGTAATTTGTAAGAATGTTGATTAAGGAATGAAAGAAAGAAGTGATGGTGCCATTGTATTGTTGCTAAGTAGGAGTTTTATGCTATTTTGGAGGTAAGTTTTAATCTAAAACATAGTACCCCTGCCAGTAAGAGTTAGTAAATGAACTTTTTAGACAATTTTGGTCATGTGGTTTGTGATTTTCTGAAGATTCCAATTATATGCTTCTAGAATTATACCAGCTTTAGGTCATTTTTTTATCTTGTTTAAGCCATTAGGTCGTTTTTTTATTGTTGTTTCTCTTCAAATTTTGGTGTGCTATCTGTTTCAAGTTTCAACACATTAGGTCTTCTCTTCTCTGTCATACATCTAATTTTCTATTTCTTTTTTTCCTTTTTCAGGTTGCACATTTACAACGCTGCTTTTGGAATAATGGTAGGAATGTAATTGGGTATAGTGTTCGAAGATAGAGATGAATTACTTTGTATTTGTGTTACGGTTTGATATATAATAAGGAAATCGGCAATGTATATGTTTGGTTTGTGTGCATTTTTGTGTAAGCTTGTAGACAATTTTGTTTTGAATCAAGAATACATTTTTGTGAGGAACATATATGCTAATAAGTCGCACAATGTAAACTTGGTTAGCTTAGTTTGAGTTTAATGTGATGTTCAACATTTTATTCTTTTCATTTACTGGTTTGATTTTATATATGCTAATAAGTCGCACAATGAAAGTCTTGTCTAGTTTGATTTTTTTTATAGCTAGTTTCTTTGATTATTTGATGGGTGGAAAGGAAAAAAGTTTGAGGCAAAATGGAAGATTCGTCACTTTGAAGAAAAATTGAAGTTGATTCAACTAATCTAAAAACTTTATTGTGTGATAACCCCCCTTCGACACATATTTTCTTTTTCTGAACATTCTTATTTGGATGAGGAATTATATGCATTGAATCTATCTTATAAACTACTGATCAACCTACTTAAAAAATCGGTACTCCAAAAATGCAATACATTGAATTTTTTAATAAGTTGCTAAAACTTTTGAACACTTGAAATTAAAGAATTACAAAAATTTTACAACCAAATTATTCAACTTATACACAATAATAAATGGAAAATTGAGTTCTAAATAAATACAAACATTATCAAATTATCCCAAGTTAACATTCTCTTCCTCAAAACTCATAATCATCAACCTTCACTTCCTCCCTGATGAAAATTGAATGATCATCTTCTATGTTAGCATCCATATCAATGTGAAGAGTGTATTCATCAAATAAACTCGTTGCTCTAACTCCTCCTGAAGTTGACATAAACAACACATAGTAGTAAATAACGACAACTAGCGGTACCGGAATCAAAACTCGATGCATGTTCCAAAGTTCATAGAACATGTCTGATAAATTTCATGTATGTTGGGACTGTCAATTATAAATTGAAAATAGAACGTATTTTAATACAAAAAATTTTGTTTTGCAAAGATAACCATTAAATGCCTTAACGCGTCCAATCTCACTTGCTCCCAAAGAGTATAAAGAGGAGAAATTAGAAAAACTAAAAATTGAAGTTTTTTTCAACGACCTAACAATAACCGAGATCAATTCAACTACTTCTAATCTTACTTCTAACCCGACTTCTATAATCATAAAACTCAGCCTAGCTTCGGATTGTGACAGAGGGAGAAGAGGGTAAAGATGAGCAATACCTTAATTTATTCTGTTGTCATTGCAATGGCAGTGTTATTAGAGCAAAAGATCGAACTTTTCCGTCGCTTCTTTGAGAAGGAACGAGTGGTGGTGGGGCGAGTCACGTCTGAAAGGAGATTCTAGTGTTTCGAGATTTTGACGAGGGTTGCGGCGTAGCTGCTTCGAGGTGGTGGGGGCGAGTTGCGTCAGGGAAGAAGAAAGTACTATGGGGTTTTCAAC